>JAXCGZ010011440.1:27500-72500 GCA_037179515.1 Halocaridina rubra
TCCCAAGTTGGACACTGAGTATCTTACTCTAACCCTCTGTTCCCTTCCTTCTAGGCATGTTTTAACCATATTTTACCCCTGACCAGGACTCGAACCTAAGATACATTATTACTGTGCCAAGGCGCTACCAAGTACAGTCCAGGCCATGGGTAAAATATGATTCATGTTTTTACATACGTTAATGTGTTTTACTGATTATTATTGATGCTTTCATGTCATGAGATTTGAATTAAATGCGAAAACGAAGCCATGAGTAAGGTTGGGAAGACGCTGTAATATGAAGAAAACGCATTCCGAAAAAACGCGTTCATTCCTAGCATGGCAGTTAGATGTGAGGTTTGCTTCTTATTTTTAGACCTTCAGTGGTGTAGTTGGTAGAGCCTTGACGCAGTAATTATGTCTTAGGTTCGAGTCCCGGTCAGGGGTAAAATGTGATATATATGACTGAATTTTCTCAGGAAATGACTATTTTATTGATTACAACCCAAATGACCTGTTTATATTTCAGTCCCATAATATATAAGAATTTCTAAAATGATAATATTTTTAATTCATCTAAGTCTTGGATTATATTCCAATCGACAAAATTTCGGAAATACAATAATAATAATAATAATAATAATAATAATAATAATAATAATAATAATAATAAAAGTAGTAGTAGTAGTAGTAGCCTAGATGTTCGACGACTTGTGTAATGAGTAGCATTCTTCCGTTAACGTAGGTGCATCGAGAGGAATTACTCGTAGAAAAGGTGGAAACAGCAGCGCAACTCCACGACTGAGAGAGAGAGAGAGAGAGAGAGAGAGGGGTAAGTCGTTGAACCGACAGAGTTCTAATAAGCGAAAGGAAGCTGATGAGAAAAGTTATATCGAAAATATATCAAGTTTGTCAGGAAGATGTATAAATAGATAATAAAATAGACATTTTGGTTCTTAAAACAGGATAATTTTTAATTTTTTGTATGAAGCGATAAATGTTTTTGCCGCATCAAAAGCAGATATATTTCTTAATTTCATTTCAGTGTTTCGACTTTTTACAGTTAGAACAATGAACTTTTTTTTCTTTCTTTTGAGACAAGGAGTTTATCGAAGAACTATTTTCTTCTAGGAAAAATGGTAATGTATGGAAATATTCAGAAAAAAAAACTTCTAAATCTTAATCAAATATTATTTCTTTATCTAAAGGAAATGGATTTTGTGTTAAGAAATTTGAAGGGTTGTGTATTCCGGGAAGGTTTTAGGGAAGGTTTCTACAAGAGGCACATAATTGGAGGGTTTTTCGGAAAAGACTTATGGTGTTTGACCACTGTATATATATATATATATATATATATATATATATATATATATATATATATATATATAGAGAGAGAGAGAGAGAGAGAGAGAGAGAGAGAGAGAGAGAGAGAGAGAGAGAGAGGGGTAGTCACCGTGGCTCAAGCGGTAGCGTCCGCGACTCTGAGGGTTCGCGCCCCGTCACGGTCTGAGGTTAGCAAGGGCATGCACTCAGGGTAACGATTACATCTGCCAAAACAAGTCCTTCGCAAGAAGGCAACCGTCCTAGCCGCTGGTAGAAAAGGGAGTCCGTGACGTAAAACCGGCATATATATATATATATATATATATATATATATATATATATATATATATATATATATATATATATATATATATATATATATATATATATATATATATATATATTATTTTTTAAGTGTGACACCGGGACAGGCAGAAACTGCCCTCATCAATAAAGGCCCGGGCACGAGAAAATACCAAGACGAAGGAAAAGAAAAAGGTTAAGGGTAAGGCAGAGATGTGGTGATGACACAAAGGAAAACGACAGACAGAAAAAAAGTCAGAGAGAGAGAGAGAGAGAGGAATAATGAATAACTGGCCGATATCAATAAAGATAATTTCAAATTATGAGAATGCATATGAGCTGTATGGGATTTACATATATTCTACTGTGCCTTGGATTTTTGTTTTAATAAATGTATTGCGCACAACAACGTCAATTAAGTACATAATTCAACTAACACTAATATAAGTTTTGAAACAAAAGAATTAGGTCTTTGCAAGACGTACCACACAGGCATGTACATAGAGCTAAAGACATTATTACATGCATGTTACGATAGCCCTCTGCCTAGGAAGTATGTGGCTAGGTGCTGCTTTCAAAAGCATATACCATATAATGAAATAAGGAATATCCAATATTATTTTCTATAAATTGAAGGTAGTTGTGAATAGAGATTACGTGAAGATATATGTAAAAGCCGTATGATATATAGGGATTAAATTTGGAAAGGTATTAAACGAGCAACTGCTTTCATTGATTGCCAGTCGGCACTTACTCTCTGGTTATGTAAGATAATCAACGTACCGTACCCCGATATCAAGGGTCTGCCATACGCTGCCAGCCGTACGATAAAATCAATAGCAACAGTATATAACCACTTATTATTTTGATACTTTTGTATTCATGGCATTATAAAACAAATTTGTTTATAATTCATATTCGTTTTCTATTTTAAGTTACTAACAACGAATATTATTAAAGAAATTGTTTTAATTCGTAAGCGCAACAGGTAAGATAAGTAATTATATTGTTTGACTTATGTTGCGGAAGCTAGAATACATTTATATCTATTAACACAGATTTTCACACACACACACACACACACACACACACACACACACATATATATATATATATATATATATATATATATATATATATATATATATATATATATATATATATATATATATATCCCAAAATTGACCTAGGATAGTTTTAAATACTAAAATTAAAAAAATACTTCAACAATGGTCCCCTTGCAATCAAGACTTTGCTTGAATGGTATATCACAGATTATATTAAAGATACAAAGGGTATAGTTTCTGTTTGTATATACCATGTGATTACCTAATTGTGATTACCTAATTGTGTTTACGGGAAAGAGCCCAAAGCTCGTATCTTGCCGTCTCCTGATCGGTTCCATTTTAGACTTGGTGATACTTATCATACCTGTCCTTAATTGTGTTTACGGGAAAGAGCCCAAAGCTCGTATCTTGCCGTCTCCTGATCGGTTCCATTTTATACTTAGTGATACTTATCATACCTGTCCTTAAAACTATGGATTGAGATAGCATTAACTACCTCCTCGCTTAGCGAATTCCAATTATCTTCCCGTCTCCTGATCGGTTCCATTTTGTACTTAGTGATACTTATCATCTGGTATATCCTTACAATATGGATAAAAATAAAAAAGTGTCTCCGGAGGACGCATAATACAGTGTATCAGAAGTTCCAGGTTAAAAAAAAAAAAAAATTACCTTAGCTCTGATGTCACAAAGTATCAACGGATAAGCAGTTTGCTACAAAATTAAAAAGCCAACATTAGACGCCTAACGTATACATAGCTAAGAACAAGCATTGCTGGAGAAGAACATGCCCAACAAGCATCCAAAATACTGCAGTGCTTCCCAAAGAACTATAATACGTAACACGAGTGCTAAAGGGTGTGGCCACTGGTCAGGCAGAACTAGTGCGTAATAATAATAATAATAATAATAATAATAATAATAATAATAATAATAAATAATAATAATTTTCACGTTTCTTGTGTAATCCTTAATCTCATTGCGGGAGTGGACACAGACAGATTTAAAACTGAAGAATTAAGGCCGTATGCCCTTTCTAACGCCCCGCGATGGCTCGATTGCGGGTTTGCATATTCTAGCCACTACGCTATCGCGGGCCCCAATAATAATAATAATAATAATAATAATAATAATAATAATAATAATAACAATGATAACAATAATAATAATAATAATAACAATAACAATAATAACAATAACAATAATAATAATAATAATAATAATAATAATAATAATAATAATAATAACAACGACAATAATAATAATAATAACAACGACAATAATAATAATGATGATAATAATAATAATAATAATAATAATATAATAATAATAATAATAATAATAATAATATACGAAAAGAGCATTTCCGATAACTTATAAATACTGTTTCATATTTAAATTTCCCGCATATGTGATATAGTTAAGTATGAAACTACTCTTTACAAAAATAATACTCAATACTAAAAAAAAATTAAGTTAGAATTCTAATGTAAAAATTTCAGTTTTAATAAAATACAAAAATGAAAATATAAAAAATATAGTTATCCGAATTATGACCTTCAGTTCAAGGTTATGTATGAAATATTTTATTTTTCACCACAACCAAAAGTCAGAGCAAGAGCTTTGAATAAAGTGTCATAATTGAACAAAATTGTGCTCATGAAAAGAGATGATTATCATAAAATAAGAGACATACAGCCTAAAATGTTCATGGACATTACACAAAAACAAAAGACAGTCGATGCAACTAACCAAAAACAATAGACTGTCGGTTCCAGTAATATTTTCTCCAATCTTTACATATTTCTTTAAGGAATATTAAATTTAAATTAGAATTGATTTACTTATTAAAAACTAAATTATTTTAATGACATAATATGGATTATATAATTACTTAACAAGAGAAAGTAGAAAAAATTATTTGATCTTTTCAAAACACCTTGCTTTCTGAACGACGTCAATAGCCATTCATGTTCCGAGGAGAGGAATTATCAAACATCGTCTCCTTAATACAACTTGTGAAATTTGACCTTTTAACTTCCCACTTTAGCTGTGACAAGAAGTAGCAGCCGATAGCTCGTGAAGCCGTGTTTCTGGTAAGCACTTCAATCGTCCTGAACAAATAGTAGCAAGTTCAAAAAACGACACAAATATCACGCCCAATGATGGTCACCCCGGAGGGAAGGCGACAGACAGCGTGATGGCGGACCTCTGCGTCGTAATAACTTGATGTTTCATTTATTCTCTAACTTAAGGTTTATTATTATTTATATTTTTATATCCTTTAGGAATATATTTGTATGGGTATTTTTATTGAATTTTATAATTCAATGAGTGCAATCTGGCCCTCGGGCTAATTCTGGGGGGGGGGGGGTGAAGTGCTTTGTGTCTTGGCACTTGACAAAGGCGTGTTGTGAATGTTTTTTTTTTCCATTTTCAAGTCTTGTTTCAATGGGCTAGGTTAGGTATGGATGAAATTGATGTTGGGGTTGTCAGGTGGAATTTGGTTTTGCGCTTTTGAGGCTTAAACTATTTTAAACTGAAATAGTTTGAAGGGACTGAGGTTGGTTATATTGTCGTCTTGGCCAATAATTTTGCCTAAATATAACATAGGAAAATAACGTAAGTAAAACATTTTTTTAGTGGAACAAGGAAAATAACGTTAATAAAACATTATTTTTTTTAGTGGAACAAGGAAAATAACGTTAATAAAACATTATTTTTTTTTAGTGGAACAAGGAAAATAACGTTAATAAAACATTTATTTACAAGTTGGACAAAGCATAAAGTCACCATGTCATCTTAAACGAGTGAAATTTATTTACTTAAAGTCGTCAAAATACTTAAAACCGCTAAATAATTATGGCAGATGTCTGCTTGGTTCTAAACGGGAGTAAACTTACTAATATACTACATAGTCGCAATTCCTCTTTGGAGGGGAGTGGCCTAGTCAGATGGTCTTTACATGGCAACAGGTTAGCATACTGCTGCTTAAAAAATGGCTTTATTGAGTAAGTTTGGGAAAATAATAGATTTCTGCATTTAGAAATAATTATTTTTCTTATTGTCATATTTGGGCATTATTATTTAAGAAGAAATACAATATTTAATCAACATGTCCCATCTCCCACCCTGACTAGCTACTTTCGAATGCTATCAACATTTAGTACGTGTCATTTTGAGGAGTGAGTTTGCCTTTTCGTGTTCTGCAACAATCTTTTTCTTTCATATGATATTCCTGCCAGTATTATTTTGGATTGTTAGCTCATACACTTTGTACTTTAAAAGATATTTAAGGTGGGCTAAGATTTTTGTCTACTCAAATCGCCTACAGATGAGTATATACAATATATTCTTACATTGTAATGAGAAAGTTCTTCACAGGCTGTTGTTAGGTGTTCTCTTTCACTCACCCAAGCAAACCTGAAACATAAGTTCGTAACAACACACACCACCAATCCCTAACTGAAGGTTGAAATTTTAGGTTTGTTGTCTTCACGAGACCCTTGTTGTAGTCTCTTGGATTGTGGTCAAAAACATTTTCATCTTTGTATATGTGTCGTAGTTGGTGATTATATATATATATATATATATATATATATATATATATATATATATATATATATATATATATTGATTGATTGTGGGGTATTAGTGCAAGTCATAGCTTAGGCAAGGTTGTTAGTTTTTGGAAAATGTGGGTGTGCAAGAGTGCCACCTAATGTCTAACTAAGAGTACAGTGCCCTTTTCAAGAGTGCTTTGGCACAACCTAGGTTACGATTCTTGATATATTTTAGGGAGTTACATTTCAGAATGCATATTTTATGCATTGCAATTAATTAAGTCACCCTTTATATGCAAGTTACACAGAAACGCATGAAATTGATTGAGAAACCCGATATCCTAATATCAGGTTAACCACACATCCTATAAGCAATCTGATACTATGAAATGTTATTCTACTCTAATAACTTGAATAAACCTTGTGCACTCAAATGAGTGATGGAGCAATCTCGAAATACTACAAAGTTAAATTCATTGTAGTAGACTTAAATCTATTCTTTGATAATTGCTTCAAGGTAAATAGATTACAAAAAAAAAATACAAGCATGATTTGACGAATAGGAGACACCTTCTCTAAATAAAACTTCATTGAGGTTGATGGAAGTGTACTGCATTATCTGTGATGGTCCTATCTGTGTACTGCAGAAGAAATAGTTGTTGTAAATTGAAAATAAGAAATAGTAATTATTGAAAAAAAAAATTTTCGTGCTGACTTTTCAATTTCATACGTTTGCATACTAAGTTATTCTCTAACAAGAGTATTGTGTATTTGAAAGCTTTTATCACATTATAGAAAGGACTTTGTATAATAAGAAAGAATCACTATTCATTAAACCGATTAGAAACATGTGCAGTCTCTTGGTAATTTTCTGCAGTCAAATGTCAGCTTTAGAGATGTTGCACTGTACAGTATATATCTTGCTCTTAAATCATAATTAGCATTTGGCTACTGAAATATAATATATATATATATATATATATATATATATATATATATATATATATATATATATATATATAAATATATATATATATATAGTAAGGAAGCCCATCAGTGAAACAAAACTTATAGAACAATGCTATATTTCAGATCCTAACTGGATCCCTTCTCAAGCACAGTTGTGCTTGAGAAGGGATCCAGTTAGGATCCGAAATATAGCATTGTTCTATAAGTTTTGTTTCACTGATGGGCTTCCTTACTATTTAGTGCTGTATGCTAACAGTTTGTACTTATATATATATATATATATATATATATATATATATATATATATATATATATATATATATATATATATATATATATATATATATATAATGCCTTTTAGTTATTTGCTCCAGCTTAATTTTTTAGTTGTAGTATTTCATACTCATAACAATCACTTTACTCTCCTTGGTAATTTTTATGAAAAATATTTGGATCTATTTGTGATTCCATAAAAATGTAGTAATGAAAATGACCACATCTTGAAATGCAGTATACAGTTTCTTCCTGAACCCTCCACTCTTTGATAACACTTCACAGATGTGGACTTAATAATCTCATGCTCATTTCTCTCCTTAGCAACAGGTAAGTCCGTATTTATTTTAAAGTAGATTGTTTTGTTTTGCAATATGTGACTTAAGTCTAACAACATCAGAAACACTGGTGCGACACCAAATATCTTATGACTGTTAGTGTACACTTGGTATTTTGTTAAAGCTTGACTAAAACAATTACAAACTATATAATGGAGATCAGATTGCTAAAGATTTGTACTCAGTATTTGGAAATTCTATAGCTCAAAATGTGAATAGAAAAGGTCGTATCAAGTATATGGTGACATGAGATTTGCTGCTTGAATATTCTTGTTTTTACTCTACACAATTATATGATAACGTTTATTCACATTTTTAAGTGACTATAGTTTTTGTACTAGTACCTGTACTGTACGTCTGATAAATTTTTCTTGGTATCTGGAATGCTAAACATTGGTAATTTATAGGATTTTGAAATTGGTATACAGTATTTGGAGTTCTTAAATTTCAGTATGCATATCGAATGTTTTAGGTTTTAATACAGGTGTTACTGTATAATCATATAATTTCCCATTGTATATTCCTTTGCTCTTATATATTAATGATAGAGTTATTGACTAATTCTTAGGCTAAGGTATTTACATGTTGAACCCATGTAGCTTTGTTTTTTATTTCTATATCTAATAATGACTCACTTCATGATTAAATATGTGCCTTTCTCCACCCTTTTAAACTGCTCAGTGATATTTACTACCCGATGATGCAATAGATATTTGCCGATAAGATTAAAACCCAAAATAAGTATATATGGTACTCGCAGATAAAAGCCAAACTGATTATGCATGGTGATTGCAGAATACTGGAATAATTTTGCAGTTAAAATAATCCAAAATAATCATGCACAGGTACTCTCAAAATACTGGAATGTGTTTCAACATTCTTAGTATCTTTTATGTATTAGTCATTGCAAAATATTCTCATAAGCATTTTGTCAATTTAGATTACAATCTGCAAAAAGTAAAAATGACATTAAAATACATAAATATTTATAACACATACCTGTCTTGGAAAAAAAACAAGAATAAGAGTAATTCAAAATAATGAACTGCATTTGGTCTTACGTGAACTTATTCAGGAATTGCAAGCGTAGCTACATTTCTTCTAAATACTGTATTGTGCATTTTTGGGAAGGAAAATGTATCTGCAGTGGCTGATGTAACACGAGATACTGTACTTCATAATCAGGAAATTTAAACCAAAAGAATAACACAAAGTATTATAACAGTTCTTCTAGCAAGGTGCTTTGAATTCTTTAATGAGAAATTTGCTATTCGTTTGGGGTTGGATGCACATCAGATGCATTATTGCAGTGTTGGGAAAAAGAATTCATATGGACTCCATCGCTGAGAAGTGCAATAAGAAAACTAATTTCTTGGTCTAATGATGTACTGATTGCAGAAAGTCAAAAGATGTACACATTGCTTCAAAGGCCTCATAATTACAAATTTGGAGATATTGGACGTATGAGACCAATTGATGAAACACTCTTTAGAGATATATAATACTATTTTCATGACAACAAATGATATTTAGCTTGTTAAACCTTGAAGGAAAAAAGCAATTTTCAGAAGAAGACTTTGGTACAGTTCTATTGTGATAACTATAGCTATAAAGAGAAATTAAATTTCTGGCAATAATGTCAGTAGACTGGCATTAATACATAATGCAAAGAGATTTTGAAGTTCCAGAGATTTATAAACATTTACAGTTTAAAAAAGAAGAATATATTCAGACTCCATACTGAAAAACCTTACTGATCCCAGAAGGATGTAACCATATAATCTGTTCAAGTAAACAGATTGCGAGGTTTCTGAAACAGTTCATAATGCATCCCTGCACTAACTATTCAGTTACTCTTCAAAGAGTTAAATTGATGATATATTTATACAATATTGACTACTTTAGTCAAACTGAAAATACATAAGTAATGCGAATCACATAAATATTAACTCTTCACTAATAAAAAATAAATGCACGAGTTCCTCCAAAATGTTATTGCGGATTAGGTGGGGATGTTATCTCTGTTAGGATTAGGTGGGGGATGTTATCTTGCTAAACTCATTAAAACATCAGTACACATTGCTATGGAAAATTCAGCATAAGTATCATTTCAGGGATTAGGTAACAATTAGTAACCCCATTAGTTGTTAGGCATTAACCTAACTACTTCAAGGGTTATTTAATGTTCAGGGGGTTGCTAATTTATACTTAATCTCATTTCAGTACATGTTAAAACCTTTCAGAGATGCCAGTTTTGTAAAGTTTTATTATTAATTTACTTATAAAGCTCATGATTAGTACTCTGAATGCAAACAGTGGTGTTAAATTTCTGCATGTAGTCTGCTTTTAATTTTACTTTTTCTTCCCTCAGATTTTAATATTTTTTAACAGGTAAGACTAATATCACTGGCATCTCCTTAACATAATGAATATACTATACCTTTGAATCTCATGTTAAAATATGGAATATTTTATACACATTTTTTCCTTCCTTAGATACCACTAAATACTAAATATTCATGGAAATAATAGCTGTGTTCACATGGAAGAATTGACATTGATAATGATATGTTTTCCTATTCTTTGAACCAAATACACTAATCTCCCATACTCTGTCTCAGTGAGTAGAACTGCACTTTAACATTGAATACAACACAGCTTTAGTATTCCCCGTTTTGCCAAATACTGTACTGTGCTCTGCGACGCTGTGGTGCAGTGGCAGCAACTGGGGTTGGCAATATACTGACTGAAGTTGCGATCCAGTCATTATTGGGTTATTGATTGGTGGGTCGATTATTTCCTCTCGGTCTACCTGATTATTTAGCCAGTGCCTGGAGAATACTGGGTCCACATGATTGTAGAGGGGAACATGGATCCTGGCTATGTGGTATTTACATAGCCGTGATGTAGTGATATCATTGTCCCTTGCCTCTGAAGATCTTCATGATTTTGAGTAAAAAAATAATAAAAAAGGTATGGCATGAAGTATTTTCTTGCTATATTCTGGAGCCAATTACCAATTACAGAGAGTTTTTGTTTTGTTTTATGAAATGACGCTGAAGTCCTTGGGTAGTAAATCTGAACTGACTATTTACTGAGGAAATACTTTCTACTTCACCTGGATATATTCTAACCCGAAAGTATTGCAGATTATTAGACGCAATATCAGAGGAGCAAAATTGTCACACACACACTCACTCACTCTCACACACTTTTTTTTTTTTTTTTTTTTTAAACAAACATTAACATGCTTATGGTGAAGTAATGTCTAAATCTTGATAGATTAAGAAGGTTGACAGCAGTTTTAATCTTCTGATGTAGTCTTTACAGTAAAAAGGCCAAGACCTAAAATATACTGTGTGTGTGTGTGTATACATATCCAAAACATAAACCAGTGGAATATCATCTCAACACTCGGTCGTTCATTTTTCCTGCGTAGGTGAGATATATATATATATATATATATATATATATATATATATATATATATATATATATATATTTATATATATTTATATATATTTATATATATTTATATATATATATATTTATATATATATATATATATATATATATATATATATATATATATATATATATATATATATATATATATATATATATATATATATATATATATATATATATATATATATATATATATATATATATATATATTTATATATATATATATATATATATATATATATATATATATATATATATATATATATATATATATATATATATATATATATAAGGAGTCTTCATATAACAGAGTTCTGTTCCTGACAGGCGACTTAAGTCGAAAATCGATACAAGTCGGAACTCACTTATATTCGAACCTTGGTCTTTTCATTTATTTTTCTTTTCTTTTTTTAAAGGGACCCTATGTTCCTAATGGTTCTTAAAAATTACTAAAACTGTATGTGTTACTGTATAGTACAAAACTGTAAATAGTACCCGTGCAGTATACTGTACTCATGTGCTGTGATTACATAGGGAGGGAGAGACTTGCTTATCAGGAGAAAGCTTGCTATGTCAGCTGCTGACGAGACAGGGGCAGGCAGGTGAGTCTGGAAAGGCAAAAGAACAGTCAATACATAATCTATAGAAAATAAAACTATAAGATATAAAACACTTATAAACATAAAAAATAATACATTTATATCTCATTTTTTACCAAGTTAGTGGCTTTATTTATTTATTTTTATATATAATTGGTTATATTGAATTAAAAAAGAAAAAAATACAGATCTATAGTTTTTCGTTTTAACACATTCTCCCTTTTTAAATATTGGTACCACATCTACCACTTTCCACTCCTTGGGTACCAATCCTAATTTTATTAAATTATGGAATCGTGCAGTTAGTGGACAACTAAGCTCTGTCTTGCACTTCTTTAATACTCTAGCATAAATTTCATCAGGTCCCGGAGATTTATAAGTCTTTAATTTATCTATTTCTTTTATTACATCCTCCCTTGTAATATTTATTGTACTAAGTACAGTATATCATAAGGACATTCTGTGTATATGTATTCTACTTCTGGAATATATTCCAAGTTTTCATTGGTAAATACAGATAAGAAATATTCATTTAATCATGTAAACATCTCTTTATCATCATCATGTGAAATGACTGTTTGCTACTTCAACTGGGCGAACTTTTACCCCCTAGAGGACCAGGAAGGAAGGGTAAAGGAAGCTAGACAAATTATTATTACTTTTTATTTTTACGACGTTATATGAGAATCTCTCTCTCTCTCTCTCTCTCTCTCTCTCTCTCTCTCTCTCTCTCTCTCTCTCTCTCTCTCTCTCTCTCTCTCTCTCTCTCTCTCTCTCTCTCTCTCTCTCTCTCTCTCTATATATATATATATACATATATATAATATTATTTCACGAGAAGCACGTACATATTGTAAATGCGGATGGTTATGTGTACGTAAGACAATTGAAAGAAATTCTGAAATCCTTAGTACTTTTAAATATATTCATCTACTACTCATCTTCAGAGGTATCTGAAGATTAGTTGATAAATTTACTGAAAAGTACTAAGGACCTCAAAATTTCTTTCAGCTTCCTTACATAGCCATAACCTTACACACACACACACACATATATATATATATATATATATATATATATATATATATATATATATATATATATATATATATATATATCTTTTACATAAAGCATGTGAATATTGTCAACATGATTGTCTGACTTCGAAGGGAAAACGTGAAACAACGGTGTGCAGTACCTTTAGAATGAATTTTTACTCGTCTTCAATGGTAGCTGATTACAAACAGAGAGAAGCCATATATACCATGACACTTAATGAAGAAGTATAATAAACAGCTTTGACGATGGAAACCTATAATTGAGAACAGTTTAGCAAAAGATTCAGTTTATTGGTCAAAGGGTTTACAATATTAATAGATTACGTTCTGGGGGTCAGTACGGGGTAAAATCAAGATGAGAAACCATATGTTGATGTTGGAGAATTTTACAATTATTATTTTTATTTTTAATAATAGTTATAATATTTTTCAATCTTTTTTTTGTGATCTTTTCCAACATCTGCATATCTATCCTTATAGTATTCCACAATACATGCCACATCACATGGTGTACTTATGGAGACTGCTGAGTTGACAAAGGCTGACACATGAAGATATCGCAACCCT
Source organism: Halocaridina rubra (assembly GCA_037179515.1). Taxonomy (NCBI): domain Eukaryota; kingdom Metazoa; phylum Arthropoda; class Malacostraca; order Decapoda; family Atyidae; genus Halocaridina; species Halocaridina rubra. The sequence continues at coordinate 41,008 of JAXCGZ010011440.1, forward strand.
CCTTTAGTGATTAGCACTGGCAAAGATATACTGTATAATCCTACATGGGAGTAAACTTGGGACTTCCTGATCTGTATTTTTTTGTTATTCGTAGAGACGGTAACTGATCCTATTTGGGAGTTAAGCTTGTGACTTCTTGATATGGCTGTTTTACCGTTATGCATATAGTTAACTTTTTGTCTGTAGTTTTAAACCACAATTTAGCTCTTCTGTAAGCCAGATTGAAATTTATCATGCAATTAGTTATGAAAAATTATCATTAATGGGAGTAAAAAATTTGTTTTTGAGAGGGAGATAAGATGCAAATTGTCTAAGGCAATGATAACTTCCTTGTTCCCTGAACTGCCAGGCCAAACAGCTCCGAGTCCCTAAGGATGACCACTGCTGATCCTGTGCTTTCTGGCAGACCTCTCAAGGAGTGTATGTCGTGTTTGTGGCGTATGTGGAACTGTCTTCTTTAATGTGTTTCCTAGATTGCTCTAAATGTGTCCGGCTAGGAGGAGGATTTGAGAAATGACCGCTGGAGAGTTATTCCTCGGTATAGAAAAAAGTTTAGTGTGTGTGTGGTGTTGAAATGAGGATTTACTTTAGCATGATGCAGTATGCTATCAGTACAGGTAATTGTAACAAAAAATGAATCTATTATGTAATAAGGCTTCAGCTTATCTTAGGTTCTTTTGAAAATATGAAAATACTATGTACAACATAACCAAAGCAGTAGGTGGTTGTTGTACCATGTAGTGCATCACAATTAGTCCCCTTTCGAATGGGGGTGGACACAGACCTTTTGAGCTTTGGAACTCAAGCTTGAATGCCCTTCTTAACGCCCCTCATTGGGATGGATACCGCACTCATCACTTCCAGACTCGTATACTACAACTTAGCTACCACGGCTCTCATAACCTTTGCAGTTGGCGATTTTGCAAACCAGTTGATTATAGGAATGTAGCTAAAGCTCTTCCTATCTTTATTTTTTACTCTGATGCTCTGATAGGGCACTTTCATTTAATATCAGTCTTTGTTGGGGGGTTTGATTAACTTCATAAAAAATACTGGAATTGCAGCTGTATCTGTCTCAGACGGCAGTGTGTGGGGGCAATCTACGGTAAAAAAAAACTGCCTCAATTGCGTTTGATTACACTTGAGCGTTCACCCATGCTGAATGCTTTATGTAACACATTAGGGGGAAGAAAGATGCCATACAGCACCAGAAAACATTGGCATTCCATATCAAGTATTTTGGCACCCATTTTGTTTTCAAACAAGCCCCGGGAATATAAATGTAATTTTGACTGATTGGGTACAGTTTTTATGCTCGCAGGATGACATTCCACCCTTATATGTGTCAAAGTTTCATATGTAATTATTAAATGTTTAACTTTGAAAACTTGTAAAGAATATAGAAGTGTAATGGGTTGAGAATTTTGATCAAGATCACTTCTTGGCTTTATTTTTTCCCCACCATGAATTGCACTACTTCTTGTTTTTCTTTATAAATGCTGGGGATTTTGGATGAAAAATGTTGTTCCTTTCCAGTTTTTCTCATAAGATTATATCTGTGTAATTCAATTCCTGATTGAATAACTGGATTGCATGCCAGTCTTTGGGTTAAACATGTATCTGTAGGGCCTCAGTCCCTCTTCATCAGAACCACCCTCATCTCCCTTTCAACTTTGTTTTTGTCAATGCTAACACATCCATCTTTATTCTCAAAACCATTCTGCCTGCCTCCTCCCTTTCACAGTCACTCATTCCATAGCCACTCACATAAAGATTCCCAGTAACTTTGTATCTTGCCCACCAGAATCCCTTCATTTACCTTGATTCTTTGTTGATAGAAAATACTGTACAGTCTAGGTGTTTCCATTCCGCGTGGTCCGCCCCATGTCAGATTTACAACACAGCGGTAGTATTCTAGTTTTTTGCCCCAGTAAAAAGAAATGGAGTACGAGAGAAAAAAAGATTAAACCATGGGAGGCAGAGAAAACTCAATTTCTCACTTGGTTGGAACCCACCCATCTCCACAAAGGGTAAACGTAACCTGACACAAGCATTGAGGAGCTTCTTTTCTGGATATGTTGAGTGGAAGGGAAGCCTGCTCTCTTGAAAATATCATAGCAAGTATCTCATTTTGTGGAACCTTTCTTTTCTCATATTCAACCGTAGTGACACTATTCTCTATTGCCTATACAGTACTTTCTCATGAAAGCAATTCAACCACCCTAATTTCTCGGGTTATTCCACAATTGGTGAAGGAAAATCAAAAGTGAATCTTGTCCTGATGCTCTGTGAGCAGTTGCAGTCACTTCCATTTAATTTTTCATGTTTTTCATAGTTCTATCTGTTATTTCTATGAAAATAGGCATATACTCTAACTCAGTGATATCTGTTTTTCATCACTTGCACCAGCAAACCTAAGTTATTTCATAACTTATCTTTAGATTCTTGACGTATTGATAGGGTTTGCATCTTGAATGTTTTTTAGTCCCTAATATCCTCATATGCCACCATGGTAAATTGCCTGCTATAAAGTATTGTAGTGAGAAGCTGTGCTTGAGCATCATTAAAATACTTATGCCCCAATTGAGAAATTGGGTGGTTGAGTTATTTTATTTTATTTTTATTTTTTAGCAGTATAAGGAATGATTAGCAACATTAACACTCACTGTTGCTTAACGTATGATAGGTCGGCAGGAAAATGTGTAACTTAGGTCATCGCTACCATGTTCCGTATATCCAGATTCTTTCAGACCGTTAAATGTATTGGTTGAAGTTGAAATACAAGCTAACACTTTGCTTGAAGAATGCTGATATTTAAATGTTTATATCCCAGACATTTTTAATTTAGCAGGTAGCACTCTCCAGATACAAGAATGGGCAGCTGGCTTGCTAATGACTTCTTTCTGTAATGCAAAACCCTGGGCTCACCATATAAACAACTTAATGAATAAACCAATATCTTGTATATGGCAACACTATGCTGTCTGGGCAGAAGGGGAAGAGGAGTGGGAGTAGTTGGGGAATTATTTTTTTCCTGTTCAATTGTAACATCATACGCCAAGATGCCAGACTTGGTGGTACGCCTTTACCATTATTTCTTATATATGCTTTTGAGTTTTGAAAGAATTTTTTTGTAAGCATAATCCAACTTCATCTATCTGAATATATAAAAGATATAAATGTTAAACCACTGGAGGATCTACTAATCTATTGTTATTATCTGGTTATCAGCTTCTAAACTGATACTGTGTATGCAGTATATCATCATCACCTTCGCTCATACCTCATGTTAACGGGCAAGAGGGGGAACATTGGTCTGATATTGCCAAAATATAATCACTATTACACCGCAACACAAATAAGAAAATATGATTGCAGTAAGGTACTCGTGTCGCTTCCACCGATATCAACACAATAAAGTCCTACACCAAGTAGCGGCCAGCTTTCAAATTATTGGCTCGTGTCCAGTATTGCCACAACTCTGTCTGGGTGTTGTAACTTTAAAACTGAAAAGTACTTTATTGTCCGCTGTGGATTTCTTCTGTTGCTTTCTATACCTTTTAAATGAGGGTCTGTACAACCGTGGTGTGAGTATTTTTATTTGGCCTTTAGATATTGTGCAAAATGTCACCACCATGTATATGGCAGCTAGATTTACACTTCAAGGCTAATAAAAAAAAGTATTCCAATCCTTAAATGACACTTGAATAGTATATTTCCCAAAGATTTGGATAGCTCATCAGTAAATTTTATATCAAAGAGTTGCCCCACCCCAGAAGATTGTATTTTGCGCAGTAGCTTTGAGAAATTTTATCCAACCTGTCTATTATATTTTCTCGTTCTCTTAAGTATTCATACCCCACAAGAATAGAAAGAGAAAAGTTAATGGAAATGAATTCTTTACTTTGTGATAGTTGTGCAGATATGCTTCGTTTTGAGAAATATGAATGATCATCATTCTCCTAAGGTGAGAAAGAGGACTTTTAAGAACAGATGAATCCCAGATTCTTTGTGAATAAAAAAGGAAACAGTAACTAGTATTTATGGTAAGAGATATTGAATGTTGCATATATTTTTGTTTGGAACAAGGTGCACTTAACAAATATGAGAAAGTCACATACTTGCCTAGAGCTATTTCCAAGCTTATAACTAGACTACAGTACAACAGGCATTTGAAGAAGTTATCAAGTTTCTTTTGACCCAGAGTTTTGGAAAATCACGTGAATTGTTTACATATGATGCTGAAAGTATGTAGTATCAAGCCAGGATATAATGGTGCAAGTAACACTCCGGCTGTTGTCATGCACTAGTCAGTAATGAGCGTTTCAGTGTCTCGGTAGGCTTTGTCATGAATGAACCATAAGCATTACCACAGCGAATTCTTGGTTGTGGTGAATGCTACCTAGAATTGAGAATTTTAAGATTTATTGCAAAATATGTTGAGTTGCAATTAGTTCATCAGTAAGAATGAAAGACATGTACTTCCCAGATACCACCTTACAGTCCAATCATGATGGTAACCTGCACTCAAACTGACTTATAATCTTGTTCTTTAGTATTACATATACAAGCATTTTTTATTGGATCAACTGGAATATGTAAATTTATCCTATTTGATTAGGTTCACTGAGCACAAAATGGGAATATTTGATTCATCCAGTGTTAAGAATTATCAAGGAAATACATTTGCTTGAAGTAGGGATGATCCTATCTATGCTTAAAATGGGTCAAGAAGTATACTAGATTCAGAAAACAAATATTCACCTGAGAAAATGAAGCGACAGTACACAGGTGTAGCTGGGAAACTGAAAAAGCGCAGTTGCAGATTAAATTTTCTAATAACTAAGGAGTTAAGTATTTTGAAAAATGAGAATATTTTGAAATACATTATTTGTGAAAAGGGATAATTAATGGTGGCATTCCATGATGTAAGATGTCATTGGTGATATGAGAAAGACTTATATGTTTTGAAAGTGATACTGGAAAATGATTCCATTGAATGATAAGAAATTGAAACTTACTCATACTTCAAGAATCATCAAATGAAACATGGAACCACTTTTCTTGAAATGAGATGTCGGGTAATCATGAAATGACTGATATCATCATTATTATTCTGTGATTATTAGACCTGTATTTGAGTAGCATTCCCGTAAGTTAGTTACTTTGAGGAACTACGCTGTAATTTTTCATACATTACTTTGAGAAACTACACTAATGTTTCCTACATTAGCCACACCACTTAATTAGATTCCATGAGAGAAAGACGTTATCATTAGGGCAGTCTAGAAATCAACAATTGTCTCCGGCAGCATTATTTACATTTATTTACTCCTTAACTTTCCGTGTAAACTAAGTAATTAAGAGTATTAGAGTCCTTGATTAATGGCATTTTTGGCCAGACAGGTATTTACACTGCTCTACCACAGCGAAAGACTTGAGTGTGACACATTGTTCCATGGTTAGTAAATGAGATTTTGCATAGCCATATCAATACCGTAGAAGAGATGGTAATAATGTCTGTCATGTCCTAACCTTCAAACCTTGGTGGGCCATTACATTATGTGCATCGGGAGCTTAAGCATGAAAAAACAATCATCTGCCTGTCCTGCAGTTTTACAATAGAAAATTAAGATCTCTTATGCTTTAAACATAATCCCATCCTATTAGAAGCTTACTTTTAATCCTGTATGTGACTAGATATATCTCTGCAGAAACCAGCTTTCACATACAAGTAAACATGGTGAAGTTTTTTCGAGTTTGCTATCTAAAGTGAAGAGTGTATAGTAGTTTACACCTAAATCCAGATATGTATAATCAACAGAGAGCTTATAGATGGTTGGATAATTTTATTACTGCAGTGTATCAGAAATCTTAATTGTTTTAAGCGAGAAAAGTTGCAAAAGTATTCAAATGTATAGCTCCTATGGTCTTGAGATACTGTAATATGACTATAAATATGGTTCTTTTTCTATGGCTACTTCAACACGGAATATTCATGGATATTTGTTACACATTCTTACTATCCCTTCACTTCTGACAAGTCACTGCACTCCCCATCACTTTCTCTTTACTTTGTTTTTTTTTTTGTGCCCAGACCTGATGAGGGCAGAGTTATGTATTTTGTTTTTTCCTGGTGTCAGTCATTAAAAAGATAAAACTAAACTGCTTTTAATGTACTGTACGTTAACAAGTGGCCACACAATTTAGCATCTTGCAGATGCTGTTGTCAAGCTTGACTTTGGTTAAAGCAGTAATTGTAACGAGTATTTTCAGTATTGTCTTTGATAAAAGTATGACCTATATTAATGACAGTAGTTTTTTAAATCCTCCACTTGATGGAAAAGAGTGGAGAGAGTACTGCCATAGGTCTCCTGTGGTATTAGCATCAAGAGCACACTATTTGCTAAAGGAGTCATCGAGGGTAACCTCTTCAGCAAATTTTTTTCAATATAAAGCAACTTTACAAATCCAGACAAATTTTGTCAAAAAAAACTTGAGAGATGCCTAAGTTTGTCCTGCCCCTTACTTGAAATGCTATGATACTGTAAGTTGGGTCGGCGTAAGTATGAGTAACACAGAATTTTAGTCTGCCTCGGGAATGTTCAGAGAGCTGGAATGGATGAGAATACTAATACAGTACTTAAATATGTTAACATTTTGATGAGATATTTCGTCCTTGCAGAGATGTGTCAGACTAGCAAAAATGAGATACAGTATTTTGATGTTGCTTGGGAAGAGGTTAAGGCTTGAGATAATACATGGCATATTTTAGAATCAACCTGCCAGTTTTGGTAACAGTGTAGAAAATCTATGCTCAAGATATATTAGAGGATGTTTGCAGTGTACTCACAGAGTACACTGCAGTCAGGTTGGCCCATGGCACCAGCTGCCCGTTGCAATGCTAGAGCTGAAAAGTCTTTTGGACTTAAATAGGACTGCCCAGGACAGTTACAGTTCTGTTTTCTTTGCTTACATCAACACCATATGTTCTTGGATATTCATTAGACATATCTTATTTTCCCTTCACATCTGACAAGTCACAACACCTTCTTTTTCCCTTTACCTTCATGCCCAGGCCTGATGAGGGCAGATTTAATTATTTTTTTGTTTCCCGGTGTCACAATCGTAAAAGGTGTTAAGGGGAAAAATAAATGTAATTGGGATAGGAATTATGGGTTAACTTGCAAAGGGAGACACCTGTTTTATTTTTTCTGTTATCCTCTATCTAGACAGGTTTAATATTCTACCTCAGTCTGTGAACTAAAGCTTTTAACTTTATATTAAGTGTAAATATATAACATGGTCAGTCATATTGAAATATCTGCTCGTGCCTGTACACATACCCCCATATCACACCATATCTCCTGAAAGCGAGCAAAAAGGCAACAGCTAAACAAACGTTGGACTCCCATTCACTTTTTCCACATCTCCCTCTTTGCAGTAACTATTCTTATCCAAGAATAAAATTCAAGAAGAATGGAATTGTCATCCTTTTAATCTGCTTTTATGTAGGAAGCAGGCGTTTGGAATTCTTTCTTGCCCACCAAAAAATTGAGAATGGCAATGCTTTTGAAAATATGCTGTAAATTTCTTCTGTAATTTGGCAAACACTTAGAACTGAAATATTAAATCCAGTATTATAAAGCTACAAACTTTTTGGAATTGATATAATTACAGCAATCATGTTGTCAAGAAATTTCTATACCTTGCATGAAAAGATGTATGTCATCATGCAAGTTAGTTATATACAAACGCTTCTAGAGTGGCCCACCCTTAAACAGGACATATCAGCAAAGGAACGGCCATGAAAAAAGGCGATTATTATATTACTAGAATCATCAGTTTGTGGGTAATATGTGATTCTGTAATGACCGCAGATATGAGATCTGTCATTTTATCACAGGATACCTACGAGTGCCATGAATAAAATTATCAATATATACAGTGTTGGTACCTGGATCAGGCATAGTGAGTAAATAACACCCTTATAGGCAGTTGGGTACTTTATAACCAAAGGACATCTCCTATAGTCATACTCTAATCTTTGAACAGTGTGGCACGAGTCGTGCCAAACATTTAAGATTAGTGAGAAAGGGGCTTCTTACAATGTATGCACCTCACTCATGCTAGCCCTACATTCTGAAGATGTAAACTAATTACCTTTGAAACAAGAGAGAGGTGTCAAGAAATCAGTATACATAGCCTTTACTGTCTTAGGCTTCTGGAGGAAGTCTACTATGAATTCAGATACCAAGTTGAAGGGTTGAGAAAATATTTTAGGCTTTTGTGATTGGATAGACCAAGTACATGTGATGGACTTCATGACTTGTAAGTCGAGGCTGACCTACACTACTTAGTTGCAAAAGACAACACCCTGCCAGAAACACGAAAGATGTATTGAATGTAGACTGATGATTTTCCATTCCTTTTTTTTTATGATATGTAAATATGGCGATATCAAGCTACATTATCTTCATTTGGGTCAGTTTAAGCACCTTGGACTAAATACTGTCGTGAACCAAAGGATAAGGTCACTTTTAACACGTGTTACAATTTCATTGTTGGGGCAATGTGGTCTAGAACACATATTCACTCCCACTTTGTTAACAAGAAGGGATTTCATACAAGATGAGTTTTGTGTAGAAAAAGAAGGGCGATGATTGTAAGTATTTGGCTGCATCTATGAAAAGACTAGGGTGTTTTTTGCAGTAGCTGGATCTTATTTATGAAAACCTATTGACTTGAAGTAGCTCCTTCAGACTTGTTGCTTGCCAGTTCATGCTCCAATCTTTGGACAATTTTAATAAGTATTTTGCATCTGGAAGTCTGCAGACTGCTGTAAGAGTAGCCAGTGGTATTCTTCAAAGGGCTATAGGAGCAAGTATCATCAGAGAAGTTGCATGACTAAGCTACGTCTCCTCTCGCCTTATGATGTATTCCCTCTGATTAAATCTTGAAAACTTTACTGCAGCAATGAAGAAAATACTATACAAACAGGACAGTTTCAAAGTGAATCTCGCATCTGTTAATCTGCCTGGAAAGTGGGAAAAAAATTTCAAGAAATTGCTTAAGAATACTGTTTTGGGTTTCCACAAAAGCTACCCTAGGAGTTAGATTAGCTCCTGGGCTGATTCTGCAGTTTGTACATTGTATTAGGATGAAGTATAATATCAAGCAAATCTAGTCTATCTCTATCTTCGCACCATATGACTTACAGATCTGTGACTTTAAACTGAACTTGGGAAGGGCAAAGCATGTCCCAGAAATATTCGAGTACAGTAATCCCTCGTTTATTGCGGGTGTTCAGTTATGGGCCCACCTGCGATAGGTGAAAATCCGCGAAGTAGCAGCACCATATTTACATTTTTTTTTAACCTTTACTGTACAAACCCTCCCTGCACTGTTAACAACTCGCCCTTTACTTTATTAATAACAGCACGCAAGCGTAAATTTATATGAGTGTAACAGGTAAGTTTACCATAAATAACTGCGCAAGCGTAAAGCTATATGAACGTGATAGGTTAGATTACCATGAATGACGTGACGATGATGTTTACATACTGCACAGCCAATGACCGCTTTACAAATGCCTTTTGTGAGAGAAGAACATGGTAATGGGGAGTTGCTGTCGCTGTTTTTTCATTTATGTGAAGATGGTCTTGTAAGGAGTTATGGCATCGTCGATAATATTGCAGAAGTGCACCGAATGAACCATATCATCATCATACTCCTGCGACAGTTGTTGGGAGTTCTTTGGCCATGTTATAAATGGCTGCGAGATGTTCGAGTGTAAGGCCAGGTTCTTTGACTTCATCGTGCGCTTGCTGTTGTTCTTCCTCTTCTTCTCTCGCTGATTTTGTCATTTCCTCCAAGTCTTCATCAATCAACGGCTGCGAGTGGCAGTCGATCAGTTCATTGATGTTTTCGTGAGTCATATCTTTAAAGCCTTCTCCTCCTAGCAATGCAGCCAACTTCACAGCTTTCTCAACTGCCGAGTTATGCACTTCGTCAGGAGCGAATCCCTTGTAGTCATAGATGACTTCCAGCCACGATTTCTTCCAGCTGGAATTGATTGTGGCCAGCTTCATCTCTTTGATTGCATTCTGAATATTTTGAAGGCATGTAACAATCGTGTAGTTACGCCAATACGCCTTCAGTGCGAATTCTTTGTCCGCATCCATGGAGTCAACCAGGTTCGCCAGGGCATTTCGTGTGTAGAGGGCCTTGAATCAGTGATGTTGTATTCGGTGGCAGGAACTCTACCTGAACACCGTCATAATGGAGATCAGTTGCATTGTCACCAGCATTATCCATCAACAGAAGGACTTTAAATTCAAGGCCCTCCTCTGCAAGATAAACTCAGACTGGTAAAACCAGTCTGATGTCAGGCTTTTCGTGATCCAGGCCTTAGGGTTATGCATCCAATACACTGGCAGCAGATTCTTGTTTTTATTCTTCAAAGCCCTAGGGTTCTTTGACTCGTTGATAAACCCTGGCTTTAACTTAAAGCTCGCATGTGACAAGGGTAACGAGGTCTTTGTGTGCTTTAAATCCAGGGGCTTTAGCTTCTTCCTTGAAAAGAAAAGTGCTAGACGGCATTCTCTTCCAAAATAACCCAGTCTCATCCATGTTGAAAACTTGCTCAGGAGCATAACCGCCTTCCTCGATAATTTTCTTGAAGTCGTTATTCACATAATCTTCAGCTGCAGCTGTATCTGCAGAGGCAGCTTCGCCATGCACCGAAACGCTCTTTAGGCCAGAGCGTATTTGAAATTTGGCGAACAATCCCTTGCTAGCAATGAACAATGGTTTCCTCGGTGGAGAATCGCTGGACGGTCCTGGTTGTGGGTCTTCCATTTCTTCTTACTCCTCTTCACGGTTGCCACTGTCGTTGTCAGGTTCGTTTGCAGTGAATGTCTCATACAGTTTCTTCGACTTTGTTTGTATGATGCTGGTGTCTAAGCTGATGTTCTTCCTGCAATCAGCAATCCACAGGGCCAAATCAGATTCCATCCTCACTATTATCTTATTGCGGGGTGTTACGACCCTCTTCGCCGTTTTGTTAAAAATAAAGAGTCGCTGTCTTCCTGATATTCGCCTCTTCCTTTTTGATGTAGCGAACAGAAGATTTGTTGATGCAGGAATGGCGGCCGACAGCCGAGAAACTTCTTCCTTCCTTCAGCATATCTAACAGTTTTACCTTATCTGTGAAGGTCAACATCTTCCTTTACCGCTTAGGCTCACTACCAGAAGCCTTAGAAGATGAAGGACGCTTGGGCGGCATTGCAGGGGTTGAAATACCCAAGCAAACGTTTCACAAAAAACACAAGCACAACGTATTAAGAGGTACAGCGCGAAAGGCACACACGTGAGTAACTGAATGGGTTAGGCGAGACAATGGAAGATGCTGGGAGAAACAAGCTTAAATCAAAAAGCCAATCAGACTCCAGTATGCAAAACAATTCTGTGATTCGTCGTCTCCCACCCATCAGCCAGTAGCATCCTGTGTACTATCTCACGTAGGTGCGACCCTTGGAGTTTTCCAAGACGGCGATACCGATCGTATTTTGTATGGTGCAATACTGTGAGTTACATGTTTAATTTTTTTTTTTTTTTTTTACCAGGTTTTACTGTTTTATTATTCTTAGGCTAGGAAATACTCTTTTATCAATAAAATAATGAAAATACCCTGTACTGGAAATTTTAATATGTACTATCTCATGTAGGTGCGACCCTTTGCGTTTTCCAAGATGCCAGTACCAGTATCGTATTTTATATGGTGCAGTACTGTGAGTTACATGTTTAAATTTGTTTTTGTACTTTTTTTTTGTTTTATTATTCTTAGGCTAGGAAATACTTTTTTGTTTTTATCAATAAAATAATGAAAGTCCTGGAAATTTTAATAATTTTACATATCGTGGAGTCCCGCGATATACCCAGCGAATCTGCGAGATAAAATACATATGCTTGCCATAAAAACCTGCTATGCACTGAATTTTGCGGAAGGTGAATCGCGATATTGTGAGGGATAACTGTACCTCCATTTTAGTCCCATCAACTATATCATGTCGTCAAAGAGTTCATATACACCTAAAGGGACTATAGAGCAAAGTGTGAGCTCCCTATAGCTTCCCTGCAGATTAAAGATGGCTTAGAGAGACCCCTCCTTATGATTAGTACTACATTGGAATTGGGTAGAGAAAGACCTTCCTTATCTTACAGGTAACCCATAGCGGTTGACCCAGTTCTGGAGGAAGCACACACGCTTGGATACAGTTATTTTCAGAAAAAGGCTGGAAGACTACCTTTCACACTCATGTAACCTCTTGAGTGAGATGAAGAACAATATCAGATAATAAATTAAAGAATTGCAAGATTGACAGACCTATTATACAGTATATATCTCTTGTATAAATGTTTGATGGAATTTGACTCTTCTAGGAGAGGAATACCTGTTCCTTTAGGGCCTTATCTTGAATATGTATAAATGATCTACAGTAATGTTTATACACTCTTATATCCTGAAAGATGTCTTGGCTGGGCTTGATGAGGAATTGTGCTGCATTATTTTTTTTAATTACTATTGACCGTTATAACGTCAGATTGTAAACGTATTGCCATTTGCAAAATTTTATTCCAAGACAAAGCTGAAATTGTTTGGAATTAGTATTTGATAAAATATAATCGAAGCGTTACCATTATGTAGGCCCCGCCCTTATTGGAGTAAAACTAAAAGATTCCACAAAATAGTATGGAACTTGAGATCTTACCATTAGCTGAATTCCTTCTGATTAATGGTTCATAAGGGGTGAGCAGAATGCATATTAATAAAAGGCAAGGCTTGGTTTTGCTGTTGGCCAGATTTCCTTATGTTCTGAACAGTTACAATATACAGTCACCCCTTAACATGGGCGAATAATTGATTCAACATTTTCGTATTTATGCCTTGTCCTTAAACTGCTACTTTATATTACTTCTTCCTCATCTCCTGTACTGTTTGAATTATACTTAGAGAGAGTGAACTTTGGAGTTAAGAATTTGCATCATTGATTCAAAGATTACTTTTTTTTTTTATTATTATTAAAAAGAAAATATCAAGAAAGTTAATTGATAAATCATTCAAAGCTCAGCATGTTTTTTTTTTTTTAAATTTGGAATGTCCTCAATGAGAGAAATTCTATATATCTCTAACTTTTTTCCTCTTCTGTAATAATAGCAGTAATAGTAATGATAGGAATAACAATAGTAATAATAGTAAGAACAGAGGTTACTTGAAAAAGTGCCTAATTCCCTAAGGCTGCCAAGCTAAGCATGACTGGCCAGTGTTAGTAAGATGTTTTTAATTTTGTTTGTTTGTATTATGACGGGTTATCTAAGAAAATGCTGACAAATAGGTTATAACAATAACAAGCTAAGAAAATGTTGCCATTTACTTTAAAGGACCATCAAACTGTACGACTTAGATATATTTTGATATGCCTCATGAAGAGAGAGGAATGAGGATAAACGGGTCAAGGACCGAATATATGTGTGCCAATATTGCTGAAGATGGTGGACATAGCATAAGAATGGATGGGGAAGAAATAGAGTACAGAAGTTCAAGTACTTGGAGCCCATAGTAGAGCCTAGTGGAAGCATGGATCGTAGGACCGTTGTAAGACCAGCTATGTTATATGGAACAGAAACAGCAAGTACTGTTTGAGGAAAACAGAGAAGGGAATGGATGTAGTGGAGATGAAAATGTTGAGGTGGATGTCTGGAGTAACAAGGAAGGATAGAATTAGGAATGAGTATATAAGAGGATCGACAAAGGTAGTTGAATTATCAAAGAAAATACGGGAGGGAAGGCTTAGATGGTATGGACACCTGTTACGACAGGACGAACATTATGTTGGAAGACATACGATGGAAATGGAAGTTTGGGGTAGGAGGAGGAAAGGAAGAAAATGAAAAAGATGGAGTGATTGTATAGGGGAAGACTTGCAATTGAAGGGTATTGATGAAAATGAAGCACAGAACAGAAATAGATGGAGACGACTCATTCACAAAGGCGACCCCATATAAAAATGGGTTAAAGCTGAGAATATATATATATATATATATATATATATATATATATATATATATATATATATATATATATATATATATATATATATATATATATATATATATATAGTGCCCGGGCTTTGTTGATGAGGGCAGTTTCTGCCTGTTCTGGTGTCAAAAAAAAAAAAAAAAAAAAAAAAAAAAAAAAAAATATATATATATATATATATATATATATATATATATATATATATATATATATATATATATATATATATATGTGTGTGTGTGTATATTTGTTTTATATTTTCAATTTGTCTAAAGTCAAAAGTGTAGTTAAGTTAGTATAAGTTGGGATGATGTAGATGACACCTTAATTTGCTTGAAGCTGCAGTTGTGTTACTGTAGAATAGTCATGTTTTGTAGCCCTTTAATAAGCAAGTCAAAATACTATTGGAATGACAACTTACATGAGTAGAAGTTTTAACTTTATATCTACAAAAAGGCATTTGATACAATCCCACATGGGCACTCACTAAGGTTATGGCAAGAATAGGTAGCAATGACTTTGAGTGGCTAAAAACTCATTGAAGGAAAGGAGATGCAGTGTATGACTGGAGAAAGGTTAGCAGCAGGGCTCCACAGGGATCAGGTTTAGGACTTATATCTGATCCTTATATGTTTTAAGTGATCTGCAGGAGTCTGTGCATGTTATTTAGAACACGTATGTTTGCAGAAGATATAAAGCTTATGAATGGACTTAAAGATGAAAATAGTGGTTAGTGAATTTCAGGAAAACTTGACTAGGTTGCAAAAGTGGTTAATGAGATGCATTACTTCAAAATGTAATGAAAAAAAGCATGAATACAAGAGGTTCTTTGGTTTGGCGCACTTTTAGCAGAAGAGAAACTGTGAATGAAAGAAATTAAGGGTTAATGTACTGGCAGAATATCACTGAGAATACACGTAATTGGTATAGTACAGGCAGTATGTGCTTTCTTAGTAAATATATGAGAGGCCCATAGGCACATGGACAAGGAAATGTTGAAAAATTATGCCTTATGTGAGGCCTAAACTTGAATATGCATCACCCTTTTGGAATCCACTCTTGAAAAGATTTACAAATAAACTGTATATATAAAATCATATGGAGAACCAACTATAAAATAACTTTGTGACTGACCTGGCTGATGCAACTCATTGGCTACTTGAGGGTGGATACGAAATATGCTCGTGATGGTATTGTTTGAAGAGTTGATTTCGCGTATCCCACGAGCTGAATGAATATTTCATTCAACATTGGTATCATTTAATGCTTATGCCCTTTTGTTGGTCTTGTTCTGTTTATATTCATGCCTTGTAGGAGTGGAGAATGCTCATTAAAAGTACTGTACAGTGTGTACTGTATTGTTAACCTGTGCTACTCTGAGAAAGTGAGTAAAGCACCGTTTCATATGTCACTATTATTCCTCATTGAAATGAGTTAAACGCAGGCATGTTGGAGCTTGGGGATTAAGGTTGGATCCCCTAACACCCCAAGATGGATTTAAACCCTTGTTAATCACTTCCCAACTCGAACAGTACCACTGAGCTACCCTGGGTCCTGGTTAGTTTTAATTTGCCACTTCTCTATTTTGTCATGGCTGTATGCATCAAGTACTAGTCCTTTATAATTATTACCTTTATTATTATTATTGTTATAACCCATGCAATGTGACCAACAGGAAAAAGTCAAAGACTGTAAACCAGATTGCTCCACAGGGAAAGCAACTTGCTTAGGAACTGGAAAAAGGAGGGATAGAAAAACTTGGATTATATAAATGGTACAACCTGTTATTGCAAAACTGGCATTACACCTTTACAATTTTGAAAACTCCGTATCAAAGTCTGCTCAGTAAACATTTTGCTGTTTAAACTTCTGCAGCTCAGTTTCCTCAATAGAATGGCTAAGGAATTTATTCCGCCTCCTAGTAGTAGCTGGACTGGGGATGATAATGCACTGGCCCAGGATTGGATTACTTATTTCCATCTTGTGTCCTTATTGATTAAATTGGGCAAATAATTTGGGGGTCAGTGATTTTCTGTAGATCTACCCAATTACTGGATCCATGCAGATGAAAAGGGGGCTTGATCCCTGGCTACATGGTAGACATATAGTCAGGCTCTAGTGTATTTTCTATCTTTTGCCTCTGCCTGTCATTTAGAGACCTTTACCTCTATTGGCATTGGTTGCATTCATGGAGCCCATTGCAAATGGTGACTAACATTGCAGTAAATTTTTTTTACAGCAGGCAAAGTGCATTAATGGCGTCTTGATACCACAAGTCTTGCGTAATTCCTTGAGTTTTTATTAAAATTTTCAGCTAGTATTGAGCAAAAGTAGAATCAAGGAAGATTTAGTATACAGGCTTAAATACCATCTAGTAATTTTGAAAATTATCACCTGCAGAAGATATTATTTGATATATAGAACTAAAAGCATTCCTCAAATTTATTAAAATGCTCTGTAATTGGGTGGAACGAAATTTATTTTTTTTATAAAAGTAAGAAAGGCAGGGGAAGTAATTTGGTGAATATGAGCCATATTTAGTTTAGACTTGAGTTGTAAAATTCACAGCTGTATATTATGATGGAGCATAAACTTTTGCCATGAAACTGGTGTGATGTCCTTGATACTGTATTTAAAATATTAAAGTAGATAAATTCCCTACCAGAAGAGGAGATTATTTCAATGCACTGGCAAACCTATAAAATGGAAACTTCCTATTGTGTTATTGATAAACTGAATGCTTAAAATATTATAAATTTTAATACTTATAGGCTAATGAATACTGTATGCAAAATTTGTTAGAACTTGTAAGCCCCTCAAAAAAAAATAAAGGCGTTTGCAAAATGCACTTGATCTGGAGATATATTTACATAATAATGCATCAATAATATCTGCAGTACAGTACAGTATGTGGCTTCAGTATGACCTCCACTTCTGAAGGGTTATACTGTAAACTCTTGGTTTAAATGCTAAATTCTGATATGGGAGTGTTTTTTTCATTGGTCTCCTCAAGGGGAGGCTCTGATTAAATTAAAAACTTTTTATGGTCATCTGCAAGGGAATACAGTGATGGAATTTTTTCCCTATTACCACCAGGAATATATTCTATGGAGCTCGTATTTTATAATTTTTCCTTTTATATATATATATATATATATTATATATATATATATATATATATATATATATATATATATATATATATATATATATAACTTACTAGAACTTGCAAAGGTAATTTTAAGGGGATATGAATGGTCAGAGAAAAATTTTATATATAAATTTATATAGTGGAGGAAATCTTTATCGAAGCTTAAACTTTGTGACATGGCATAGCATTCAAGAGGAATGTATGTTTTACTCAAAACATCATTCTTCCAATGTTATATGAATAGACTATAGAGATAGCATCTTCCATGGAGATAATATAATCTTCACTGTGGGGTTGAGGGAACTCGTGATGAAGATCATTTCTCGTGAAAAGACTAGTACCTCTGTGGGAGAAGCTCTCTCTATACCTATCATTGAAGGTAGATATATGAAACATGGTGTCTTGGACTTTGGGTAAAACGTACATTACTCTCTTTTGTTAAACGACTTTTTTTCACATATCTTCACACAGGAACAAGGCTGTTTGGGTACAGTATTGCTTAGTTAAAGACAATATCAATGTAGGAAACTATATTCTAGTGAATAAAAATAGTGCTATATTTATACAAGTTTATTTTTGTTAATAGCATTCATTTTACATAATTCAACTACATTTGTAAAACACTACTCTCCTTCATACTTGCTCTGAAAATTGTAGGAACTAGGGGGGCCAATTTCGGTCACACAATAGTGTCCTAACAGATGACTTAACTGGTTTGAATTCCTAGTAAGAATGGACATTAAAAGAATCTTTAAGAGTATTATGATTAAGACCTACTATGTATTCAAACTAAAGATGACATTATTGTATGCTGTTTTTTCAGGATCCTCCTAGAAAATTTTAATTCAAACATATCATCATCATCAAATTTACTTGTCGAACATATAAGTGGTGTATACGTCTTGAATATTGTATGCTTTAAATATGTAATACTGTATATGCCTTTGTACTGGAAAATCATTCCTTCTCCAGCACTAGGATGTAGTATAAAAATCAATTATGAAATTGAAAGATATTAGCTGTTCATAATCAAGTATTGAAAAATAAATTTGAGTAGGGATCTTGTAAACAAAAGTAAGCCCAGGGTTAATTAGAGTTATTCATATTTACCAGTTAGGTCACCTAACCTAACCTAGCCTTACAGTTTATGGGGTATAACTATATATTGGGTTCTTGTTTAACTCATCTTTATAAGGTAAGGGTGTTGTTGTAAACAGCAACAGGTGCTTTCAAGTTTTTGACATTTTCAGTGGGATATTGTGGGTTAGTGGAGCTCGTATCTACATTAATATTATACAGTTTTGGGGAACGGATAAATTTATTTTGTTACTAAATTGAAATCCGCTACGTGCAAAATAATCACACACCAATGGATTCCTTGGGTGATTTTACAGAAGACGAAATATACCAAATGATTTAGCAGGGACTGGGATAATATATTCAAAGCACAGCCTGGCTTTGGTATACATGGAAACAAGGGCTGGGTATTAGTAACTAGTTAGAGTTCAGAGAATTTAGGGAGCAAAAGCAAAATATGTGACAGATGTACCTGCGTTCTTTATAATCTATAACATTCCTACTGGTGTGTTTAAGCTTTCCCCCTCACAGTTTAAGATCTGGTGATAACTCGCATATGCAGATTAAATTTACTTGACCTTCAGTGTGATTTGTACTACATAATGTGTATCCATGTAAACCTCATGTTTCATGTATGAGGTGCAAGTAATTATTAACATACTATACATGACTGAAAATAATTTGGTATACAAAAATAACACTTTTTGTTGAGGGAATAATAGTTTTCAGTGTTGCAATTTGTTGTAGTGTGGTTGACAGTGACTGGTAATGGTTGGGAAGATTTATGATAATTGAAATGTTTAAGTGCTCTCATGCTTGGAGTGAAATAAGGATTCACAATGTATTTTCATCTTGTGTTCAAATTATCAGAATATTCCATGTAAATTTTCATTGATATGCACACTACGTTTTTATATCTGCTGCTGTCTTCAGTCATTCAAACATGGTAACACATTTTCTCTGGTAAACTTCCCATATATCAAAGATATTGATTCATTCTCTTTGGTAAACTTCTCATATATCAAACATTAATTCATCCTGTGGTAAACTTCTTTACTTTGTATAGTTTTATCATTGTCTTTTTTAAAGATGATGTCAGGGAAAGAATTTGGTATTGTAAATTATAAAGGGGGAAAGTATAGTGACCGATGAGGAGCCTAAAACCAAAGGTGAGTCTTGGCAGTTACCGTAGATTCAAGGGATTTGGAATTGTGTGAAAAGTCTTTATCCCTCCTCGCAAGTAGTACTGATGAAAGCAACTGCCGCATCACAATCTAACCTTAGCTCTCATTACTTCTTGTTTTTCATTTCCTGCATAATTCAGCTATGATGTTTTTGCTTTCCATGGGAGATTTCTGGTGCACCGGAGCTAAAAGTTGTGTGGCTATGTCTCATTCTTTCTTCCACTCTTCAGTAACCCATCATAAACTATTGCCCAGTTGTTGGCATCCACTCATCCATGGCCTTCAATGTAGGCATTTTCCTGGATTCGGTCAACATGAATAGCTTTACTCTTTTCAACTTTAAATGCCATAGGGGCAAGCCAATCAGCACACTAAATATAGAAAACATTGAAGAACAATGTTAAAAAATAAAAAAAATGAACAGTGCAAGTCTATTGCCCTTTTGATTGTTTGAGATTGAATATTTTACGCTTTATTATAATTTGTAATGATGGGCAGACTGTCCTATATACTGTAAATTACAATGGCCTCATGGACTACAATTGAGTATCATTAATTATTGTATCATTGTGATAAACATTATAAGCATTACTTACTGATGTTTAGTTAATGTAAAGGAGTAAGATTTTTCCTGAATCTCTTCAGCAAGGAATATTGGCCAGCAGAAATAGAAGGCCATTGGGTATAGATTACAAGCATTTGTTTCAGCAGAAATAGGTCATTGGTAATAGATTACAAGCATTTGTATCAGTAGAAGTTTGGTAACTAAAGTAATGAAGGTATAATGGATGTGTCTGTAATATAGATAAATTCTGTTGGGATGCATAAAATAAGGATGTGTAAAAATGGGAAGTGTTGTTATTTTGTTATTTACTTTTGAAATAATTGTGGGCATCAAGTTGTTAACCTATCTGAAAAATTGATTTTCATTACTCTTACCTCCATATACAGAATGTATCAGAAACATATGCTATATACCGTACAGTATTCTATGCAGAAGTTGGCAAGTATGAGAGATTAATGTCTGCCCATACTTATCCCAAAATGCTATTTTTAAGCATTACTGTTAGAAGAAAAATGCTTAATACATTCCCCCCCCCCATAAATATCAGTATATGCTGCAAATGCAGAAAGAATATTCCTCTATAGATTAAACAACAATTGTGTTGGGATCCATGCCTTCAGCAGTTTTAGGGAAATTATATATATATATATATATATATATATATATATATATATATATATATATATATATATATATATATATGAAGCAAAAAAGGCCCATAAATAAAACAAAGTGAAGCAAAGATGCACTATATATTACGACTGGACTCCAGTCCTCGTCAGGTAGAAATGAAGTAGGAGAGCATCTGTACCTGAAGAGGACTAGAGTCCAGTCGTAATATATAGTACATCTTCGCTGCTCTTTGTGTTTTATTTATGGGCCTTTTTTGCTTCATATTGTGATGTGATATAACAGTTTATTTTGCATATATATATATATATATATATATATATATATATATATATATATATATATATATATATATATATATATATATAAGTGTAATTCCTTTATATAACCAAATATATAAATAAATAAATCCATTATCTTGATACAGTATGCATGTACAGTATACAGCAAAGCCATGTGACTATTTTTCTGCCAGGCTGACAAACTGTTCAGCACATGCGGTATGAATTTACCGCACCAGCCAGAGAGGGCGGATACTTCATTTATTAATAAATTATCAACTATTCACTGACCTCCGACGTAATGGTGGAATGACATTAAACGAAACAACACACACACTGTGTATATATATATATATATATATATATATATATATATATATATATATATATATATATATATATATATATATATATATATATATATATATATATATATATATATAAACACCACATAGCTCATTGACCCTGCCTATTTTGAAAGATGGAAATAAGCAGATGTAAGGCAGTTTAAAGTCCCTCTGGAAACAGTATTGAAGGTTTTGCAATAATTAGAAATAACAAGACGCTCCCCAGCTTATGTATGAGTTAAGTTCCAGAAGTCCAATTCGTAAGTAGATTTGTTCGTAAGTTGTGTACAGCCAAAGTAAAGTACTGCATTGTTCATAAATATGCAGTACTGTATTAGGCTAAGCAGCTATGAAATAGAATTAACGTTAAGAAATAAAGTATTAATTAATTTTAATGCAATAGTAATTGTTATAGAGGATAGTAATACATACATTAGTAAATTATTTTTCCACTTGAAAGTTGTGTAGTAGGCTTGGCGGTGATTGATGAGAGATGGTACGGTGTTGCTGAGTTGCATTTTCCTGTAATAGAACAAATTATTTTTAGTAATTTGTAATAATATTAATATATTGTTTTACATATTGTACTGTAATAGTAATCAATTTTGACAAATGCTAAGATTTTGCAGTTGTATTATAAATTTGTTTTCTTATCGTAAAAAAAGACTTCATTAAACAATAAAACAAAAATCATACTAATAAATTGTAATATATACAGTAATAGTAAGAAGTTGTAATAATTATACAGTACAGTAACCTTTTAAACATGTAGTGAAAGTTTACAGTGATGTAAAAGAGAATGTGTAGTTATTGGTGATAACAAATATTTTTGGTTATTGAACCGTAACACATAAGTCACATTAATAAATTTTAATACGTACTTTTATAATAAGACATCGCAAATGTAGATGCAGTAAGCTACTGTACAATATCAGCCTCTTAAACTGGAAATGAAGGTTTGAGGTTACATATAAGACGAGATTAAGTTCAGCGGTTACCATATTAACACTTGCTCGAGAGTGGAGGAAGAGGTAAGGAGCAGAGTGCAACGTAATAAGAGACAAGCTAACCCAACATTGTCACTGATGTCCCATCCAAATTGTTTAAAGTTTTTCCGTTTCTTCAAGAAGTCTTCTCCTCCTGTTACTAGAAATAGTAGTCTGCGTAAAGCAACACTTAATATCAATATATCAATAGCCTTACTCTTTTCACAACTCATGATTACTACATGAAGAGAAAGATAGTTCACAACAGAAAGTTTCAGTGTCTACAGGATGCAATCTGAGAACAAAGTGGGACAACATGGTAACTTACAGGTACAGTGCTGCCTTCGCCTTGTTAGCGGTTGAACGTCTTACTAGACGCACTCATCTCTGTACAGAGGTTTTGAAATTGCTGCAACACTTTTGTATTTTTTTTTTTTTTTTTTATAAATTTTATAAATTTCTTCATATATATATGAAGAAAAGCCTCACTCCCCCTTGCAAAGGTGTTGGCAAAGTCAAAGCACATATCTCAGGAGAATCTCTCGCCTTTTCCTTTTACTTTTGCTATTCTTACAATAACATGCATACAGAAACTCATTTGCTAGGTTTCTGATTGGAGCTTTAAGACCTGAATCCTCTTGTCTTGATTATTCCTAGGAGGAAAATACAAGTGGGGGATTACTAGTCCTCTCTCTCAGCAATATATATATATATATATATATATATATATATATATATATATATATATATATATATATATATATATATATATATATATATATATATATATATATTATATATATATATATATATATATATATATATATATTACTATCCTGTTTACTTTTTTGAAGGAGAGCCATATTGATAAATTCTTACTACAGTATTAGAATGTGTATATTTTTCTTTAATTAGCTGATCATTGCACTTTTTGTTTAGAATTTGGAACTTGATAACCTAATTACTAAATCTGCAGTTTATACCTGTATGGGTAAAATTTTATGCTTTATATTAATTGAGTAGCACTTACTCTGAATGTATTATCATTAGAGAATTTACATTCTCTTGCTTTGACAAACTTAAATATAACACTTAGTTTTTACAACAAAAGCAGAAACATCAAAAGTTTGATCGAAGTAATTGCGCTGACTTGACCCCCCAACACTATGTCCTGATTCATTACTAACATTTGTTGCATTTAGGAATTTATTGAAGGATTTACTCTCGGATGGTTCTTTTTGCATAAATGTTTATCATTTGTGAAATAAGCATTTAGAATATTTAACAATATGCATTGTAACACACTTTCTCGTTTTTCCATTAAGGTCAAGTTATTAGTGTCCTCTACAGTTAAAATATGATATTTCGATTGGGTGAAAGTAATGGATCAAGATTAGTATCTTATTTTTGGAGCTCTGTCGGATACATCTCATTCCTATACTTTTGCTTGAGAGTGAAATATATTGATTCCAATATGAGACGCTATCCCACAGATGTAGTATATAGGCTGAGAAATGACATTTGCTAGCAGACAATAATACAGTATAGTGAATATCTCTCGAGTATATGTAACCCTTCTCTGGACTCTTGAGATACTGTTAAATGTTGGTAATTGAACAGTAATCTTATTTGTAAAATTTGGATACACTGCACTAAGACACATTAATATCATATACTGTACTTCATTCTTTCGTCTGTTTAGCCAAGAGTTGCCCAGCCTATTCCATTTTATTATTTCTGTCACAAAGTCGAACAGTTTTAGGTTGCGCATTCATATATTTGTGCATGACTGGTGTGCACCTATATACGATTGGGTCATGTTCCAACCAGACTGTAATAAGTTGAATATTGTGCATACAAGGTCATTTGTACAGCATATAGTACAACATTGTTAGACTTTAGTCGTGCACATTTTAGATATAATTAACAAAACCATATATGGTTTTAATGCCTTACCTACTGTTAGGAATTGGACGATTGGTCAATGCTCTTTTGTAATGATAGGTATGCACAAATCTTTTCAGAACCAGCCAAATAGGTTGTCACTAGTTGTGTTTAGTGCCCAAACTTTTATTATCTGTTCACAGGTTTTCAAAAATATTTTCAGAACCAGCCAAATAGGTTGTCACTAGTTGTGTTCAGTGCCTAAACTTGTATTATGTGTTCACATCTGACAAGTCACAACACTCCCGATATCTCTCTCTTTGCTTTATGTCTCTTCGTGCCCAGGACTCATTTTGCTTTATGTTTCTTCGTGCCCAGGCCTCATTTTAAAGGAGAAGAAAAGTGGCACCAAAACACCTGTGCCAAAATGTACTAAACCTCTACTATTTGTACATTGTTGTTTTTCTATGCAAAAGGCAAGTCTTCTATAAGGGATTTATTTGATTAATTTGTGTATTCATAAGGCAGATACTTGCATGAGGTAAGCACTGACCCAGTTGGAAGGTTGCCAGGATGATTTCATTAAATAGTGCCAAATATCCCTTGAAATATTGTCAGGACAGCGCTAACATAGTGTTAGATTACTCCACTCTGGAGGTAACGGACCAGTGATCAAACCCACCATGGAGCAGTAGGAAGGATATCCTGCCATGACTCCTCAGCTCCCTGTCTATGTCCACCCCCTATATTTGGGATTAAAAGTGACACAATTATGTAGAAAAATAAATTGGGCTTTGAAATCAAACTGCTGATTTTCTTGAAAAAAAAAAAAAAAACTACCAAACCATTGAATCTTGCCTAGCATGCCACATGTTAGGGGTGTCGCAGTCAGCAGCAAGGGTTTTCTTAGATATAACTGACTTGTATTTTTAGATATATGATATGGTCTCTCAAACTGCCAGAGAATTTTCTTGCCAATTACTTAAATATTTCATTGCATCGACAGTTATGTTTATTCCTAACAGTACCCTAGGGATTTCCATAATATTTAGCTTTTATGCAGTAAATACTGATGAAACTTTGAAATATCCACAGATATGTCTGAAAATTTTATCATTCCTTAAAGCCCCTAAAATCCTTTAATCTAAGGTAAATCACGATAGTTAAAATCTTTAAGCATGAATAAAAAGAAGGAAAATATTGCCTACACTATTGGAAATATATAATTATGTATACTGATAATGTTTGTAAAAGTTGATAATGAAAAATAACTCTCTTATAAACATATATAATTATGTGCAAGATATCAGTTCCATATACAGTATGTACTTTGCAGTATTACAGACTGTAGTCTCTGTGGCTAAATGGTAGCGTCCGCGACTCTGTGTCGGCAGGTCGAGGGTTCGCGCCCCGTCATGGACTGAGGTTAGTAAGGGCATACACTCAGGGTAACGATTACACATGCCAAAACAAGTCCTTCGCAAGAAGGCACCCGTCCTAGCCCTTAGTAGAAAAGGGAGTTCGAGACGTAAAAAAACCGAATCAATCACTGCAGTATTACAGACTGAATATATTCATAAACTTATTATGTGGTTGCCAGTGCAGTCAACCTATGATTTAATTTTGTGATGGCACACATGCTTCTGTGACTGACTGTCATGCTTGTAAAAGGCTTTATGGGACCTTAGTAATAAGTTAGTGAATGTAAATGAGGGAGGGCTTTTGAGGTGTTACTAAATGACTTGTTTACTTGTACATGCTGATGAGGGAATGCAGCAGCACAGTAGTTTGAGCACTTGACTCAAAGTGATAATCCTAAGTTGGCGCCCTCTGCTGGGCATTAGGAAGGTCATCCACCCCAATTCCCGAGCTCAAACCTGTGTCCACCCTCATTTGAATACAATTAAGTGACGCACAAAGTTCATATATACTATTTAAAGACTGGTGAGTTTGCATTTACACTCCCATTAAACTTCACTATCACCGTATTTGTTAGCCAACTGAATTATCGGTAAAAACTTGCATGACAAGCAAAAATTTGAATTCCCTTGTTCTTTAACCTGAAACCTTCAAGGACTTTGGTTTCACCACTAGCCAACAGTGCTCAATTATCTTCTCGAGTAATCAAGGGATATTGGGCATTGCTGTTCTTTCCACATTCATAACATGCCTAAACATTTTGTTTTCAGTAGGTGAAGATACTGCCATTGCCTTTGGGTAAACTAGACTGGAGAGAAAGAATGAGCATACAATATTTGCAGGTTTAACGGTTTGGGGATATGTATGAAGGGGAAGACTGGAATGGTTTGGGCATGTGCTGAGGAGGGCTGTTTTTTTTTTTTTTTTCCAAAGAAAATGTGTAGGATAGAGCTGCCATACAGGAAAGGAAGAGGTAGGACAAAGAGGAGGTTTACTTATGTGGTTAGGGGGACATGATGGGGTGTGGTGTGATGGAGGAGGATGCAGGGGATAGGGCACACGTGGAGACTTGATCTGCTGTGGTTAGCTCTATTTGGAGAAGCCAAAAGTCTTATTGATTATTTTTTAAGATGTTTTGATATAATTGGCACCACATGTATGACTTCCATCATCTTTGTTTCTTGTCAGTCATAGAATTTATGCTTTTCCATTATCAAGTAAGTCTGCTCAGAGGGCAGTAAATAGCAGATGACCAACTGCTCCACTGTCAGCAAGGAGTATGACTGAAATGCAGGAATTTTTTTCCTACCACTGAATGAAGGAAAAAATTTTGTACATCACTGACACAATCACTTGCTGCCAACCTTATTGGACATACTTTATCAATTCAACTAGGAATCAACATCTTTTGGTTGAAAGTTAGAACTTAGGGGCCCTTGGGTTTGGCAGGAATATATGGATATTTCTTGAAAATGTATTGAAAAGTGCTCTTTTACCTCATATTAATGGCATTATGTATATATTATATGTATATATTATATATATATATTATATATATATATATATATATATATATATATATATATATATATATATATTCAAACGTGAAATAGTTTTTTTTATTCATATATACTGTTTACAGAGGAGACAAATGTCTCGAGGTTGTCAATTCTCATAGTGGTGTTCAGAGCCAGGGCCCAATATGGGTGTATAAACTCACGTTCTATTTAATTTTCATTCTTTTGAGAATATTTTGAATTTTCTATATAATACATACGACGAGATTTGGGTTGGACATTTTGGCACATACGTATGTAATTTTTTTTTTTTTTTTTTTTTTTTACCTAATTGTGCTTACGGGAAAGATCCCAAAGCTCGTATCTTCCCGTCTCCTGATCGGTTCCATTTTATACTTAGTGATACTTATCATACCTGTCCTTAAAACTATGGATTGAGATAGCATTAAGTACCTCCTTGCTTAGCGAATTCCAATTATCAACTACTCTTACACTGAAAAAGTATTTCCTTACATCCTGCGAAGAAGTTTTCTTACCAAGCTTCAAACTATGACCTCTAGTTCTAGAGCCAGCCATATCAAAATATCGATCCCTATCCACTCTATTATAACCATGAAGGAATTTAAAGACTGTCACCATATCCCCCCTCACTCTTCTAGCTTCGAGTGATGGTAAGTAATTCCCTCAGCCTCTCATCATAACTGAGATTGCGTATTTCTGGCACCAGTTTCGTGGCATGTCTTTGAACTTTTTCAAGCTAAGCTATGTGCTTTTTCAAGTGCGGATTCCAAAAGGGGGCTGCATATTCGAGTTTTGGCCTCACATAGGTTACATAAATATTTCTGAACATTTCCTTGTCCATGTGCCTGAAGGCTACCCTTACATTTGATAAGAATGCATATGCTGCCCTTACTATGCCATTTATATGTATTTCTGGAGACAAATCTGCCAGTATGTTTACTCCTAGATCTCTCATTTTCTGTCTCGAAGTTGCACTCCAGCCACCGAGTAGTCAAGCTTGGGCCTTCTTGCACTTGTACCCATTCTCATTACCTTACATTTTGAAGTATTGAATTTCATTAGCCACTTTTCTGACCACTCATGCAGATTATTTAGATCCTCCTGGAGTTCTCTACCATTGTTCTCGTTTTTTACTTTCTTCACAATCTTTGCATCATCTGCAAACATATTCATGAATGAATTTACAGACTCTGGTAGGTCATTTACATATACAAGGAACAAAAGTGGCCCTAAAATTGAACCCTGTGGAACTCCACTACTAACTCTTCTCCATTCAGACACTGAGTGTCTTACTCTAACCCTCTGATCCCTTCCTTCTAAGTAAGTTTTTATCCATTCCAAAACATTTCCACCTATTCTAGCCATGTGTGCTGTATAGTAGGTGTTATACTGTATTCTTTTCTCGGCCTCCCTCTTATCATCCCTCGGGCATACTGGTAAAAGGCATTGTACGCTCCAGAGGTATACATTTTTTTGTGTGACACCTGGACTGGTCAAAATAATAAATCTATAAAATTGCACTCATCGGGCATGGGAATGAAAACAAAGTAAAAAGGAACAAATGGAGTGTTGTGACTTGTCAGATGCGAAGTTTTTTTTTTTTTAAACAAGCCAAAAAAAGTAAAACTGCCCTCATCGGGCCTGGGAATGAAAACAGTAAAAAGGACCATATGGAGAGTGTTGTGACTTGTCAGACGCGAAGGGATAATAATTTTTTTTTACCTGTACAGGCAAAAAAAAAAAATAAAACTGCCCTCATCGGGCCTGGGAATGAAAACAAAGTAAAAAAGGAAGAATTGGAGTGTTGTGACTTGTCAGATGCGAAGGGATACTAAGAGATGTATAACGAATAGTCAAGAAAATTGGGTGTTGATGTAGGCATAGAAAAAAGTACCTTAACTGAAGGAGGACTTAACATCAAACTGTCATGGACAGTCTCATTTCAGTTCAGAAGACCCTCCAGCTGTAGTATCGCAACATGGTGACATATATAATTAATATATAATTCTGTATTCAGAAAACCATTGGGAATTGCCGTAATTTCACAGAAAATGCATATCACTTATCCCTCCCTCGCATATGACTAGTCGCAACACTCCCCATCTCTTTTTCTCTGCTTTTAATTCGGCGTGCTCAAGACCCAATGAGGGCAATTTTTCTTGCCCGTCCTAGTGTCACACTTATCTAAAGGAAAAAATATATGAAAGATATCCTGTTCTTGAGGAAGTGACTTCAGTAGAATCAGCTTAATAGTTGAAGTTTCGAATCTGGAGATGCGCCATAGTATTTATTGCATAGACTCTATAGGTATTTCTCTCTCTATTAATTTTAGTCTGTGAAATCTGTTATTATTATACTTATTTACGACGGTGTTTAAAGGGGAAGGAGTTCTATTTATATATATATATATATATATATATATATATATATATATATATATATATATATATATATATATATATATATATTATATATATATATATATATATTATATATATATATATATATATATATATATATATATATTATATATATATATATATATTATATATATATATATATATATATATATATATATATATATATATATATATATATATATATATATATATATATGGGCCATAAATACCTCCTTTGTGTTGCCCTGCATCTCGTAAAAGTCGACAAAAAGGGGTAAAATTATTGTATTAGGAATCTCCCACCTTAGTATTTTCCAGTTTATTCTTTGACTCGGCCATTACTCATAATGGGGATTATTGCCCGTATATATATATATATATATATATATATATATATATATATATATATATATATATATATATATATATATATATATATATATATATATATATATCCTGTGAGACGTCAAAGAAGAGGGGGAGTAGAGGGGAGAATAACTTCTTCCCAAACTGTTTTCCTTTTTTTTTTTATGTCGGCTACCCCCCAATTTAAGGGGGAAACAGCCAAGGTATATATATATATTTATATATATATATATATATATATATATATATATATATTGTGTGTGTGTGTGTGTGTGTTTTTGTTTGTTCCTAGGGGTAACTGCATTATAATTAAATGTTTTAGTGATGAAATGCCTCCTATAGGTACGGTTTCCCAGTCTGCTTGAAATGTCGCAGTATCATCAGCTTAATGCAACAAACTCTTGGACATCCCTCCTCACTCCCTAATTTCCTCCAGTTGTTAACATTTGAACTCCAATTCTTGCCCTATCCCTCACATGTTTGTCTATAAGGTATGTTTGTTTGTCGGAATATGAAACCCGTGATAACTAAGACTTAGTTTTCCCATATATTAAAAAGGTCAAATATAATTTTAGTTTCCTATTTATAAAAAAGGTTAAATTATCCATGATGTGAATTCTCCATATATAAAAAGGCCATTATCCATTATTTGTTTCCCCTTATATAAATTTATTTGCATTTCCCCTTATATAATAAGGTCAAATTGTCCATGATTGGTGTTTCTTATATAAAAAATAAAAAGTCAAATTATCCATGATTTGAGTTTCCCCTTATGTATAAAAGGTCAAGTTATCCATGCCTTTGAGTAGTTAACTCTTGTTAGATTATCCATGACACGAGTGTCGTTTGTAAAATGGTCAACTTATGCATGCATGACCTATGACATGCCAGGTCATCCATGATGAGGATTTCTCCCAATGTGAGGGTATCAGGTTACTCATGACTTGACCTGTTTTTTTTTTTTTTTTTTTTTTTTTACACATTTGTGTATCCATGCCCTGAAAGTTTCGCCAAATATAAAGGTCAAGTTATCATGACTTAGTATTTCTCATTATGTAAATATGTTGAAGCCCGTGACCTGAAAATGTCTCCCTATATTAAAAGGTCAAGGTAGCCAGGTGTTCCCTGTGTACAAAGGTCATATTTTATATGACCTAAGAGACCTCGTTAGTACTTATAGCCAATTAAACACGCGAGTAAATTGGCTTCTTTCTGTACATTTGTCTGTAGTGTTAAATAGAACATGAAAATAATGAGAATAAAGGCTATATTCCTTTGGGAAATAGGGAAAAGAAAGACCTTAATGAAAACGGAATCCATACGTCAGACCATCAAATTATATTTTGAGGAGTTTAAATATACATCCATATTTAAATTTTAAGAAGGAAAGTGCTAAAAGGCCTCGTCAGGTGCTAGAAAAGAAAGGGATATAGATTAAAGGTCATTTATAGTACTGGGCAAAGGAAAATCCAAGTACTCTATCGGTTCTTATGGTTGTCTCAGAAATTTTTCA
The DNA here is from genome assembly GCA_037179515.1 of Halocaridina rubra. Taxonomy (NCBI): domain Eukaryota; kingdom Metazoa; phylum Arthropoda; class Malacostraca; order Decapoda; family Atyidae; genus Halocaridina; species Halocaridina rubra. Next base: position 72,449 of record JAXCGZ010011440.1, read on the forward strand.
GCAGTGTCAAGCTGTTAACTGAAGTAATTGGCGTCAAGCTTCTTATTTAAAT
>JAXCGZ010011440.1:80000-139648 GCA_037179515.1 Halocaridina rubra
CAGAGGGCTGATGTCAGGAATGCCATCCAACCATAAAATAACTAAAACCAACTCTAGTCTCCAAGAGGCTAGCAAGCAACAGCGACCTCACATTAACAGCTGAAAAATAATAATAATAATTATTATTATTTTTTTTTATTATTATTGTGATGTTGATGTTAACACGTTGGCTGTGTATTTTAATAACAAACCACAAGAGTACATAGAGCTTCTATTCGCCAGAACCTCCTGAATCATTTAAGAAGGCAGCCGTGTTGCTGTCTTACAAACAGAATTTATTTGTGCATTATTAGATGTACAAGGTAAATAGTGGAACGATATCTTCAGGGTTTCGGAAATGCATTACTCCTGAAAAGATGAAAGAAATGTTGATATATTTCACACTGAAATATACAAAGTTTGTGTCATAATTAGTCCCTATTCGAAATGGGGTGGACACATGTTGGATACCCCTCCTAACGCCCCACGGAGGGATTGAACCCGCGTTAGTCGCTTTCCAACTGTGTGTGTTCTACAACTGAGCTACCGCTGCTCCTTAAATCCTACTGAAACCACGATTTTTATTTTATATTTCATACGAAAATGCATAACCAAGAACATATACATTGCATTATTATTATTATTGAAGTATTAGAATACACTTGCTTTTACGTAATTCCAAAATTTTACCTCTTACTCTCAAAATGTCAACCTGGGACCTGTAGATCAAGAGTCCTCAGTTTAATGCACTTAGTTCTTGACTATTGTTCTACATTTCCCAGGTTTGAATCCCGATGGTAGGTGGCAAGAAATTTGGAACTACTATTATTATTATTATTATCATCATCATCATCACTACTACTACATAATAATAATAATAATAATAATAATAATAATAATATCGCACTGATGCATTTCATCTCATTCCTCATGAGGTTACATTCGTATTCTCTGTTTAATGACCAAGTTTACTTTTACACTCTTTGTTGTACATGTATTTCCACACTAAACCGCAGTTCGTTCATTGTCCTAGTAAACTGCAGTACAGTGTTGTATCTTTTATCAAGATAAGGTTACGGATATAGAATAATAATAATAATTTGTAAAGTGTATGGCTTGCATTTAATGTGCATAATTGTGTGATCACTAAAAAATTCTTGAACACTTTCAGGTCTAAGAAGAGAAAATTAATAGGACACACTCTGTGTATGACGGTTCCCGCACAAAAATATCATTTAATATTTGCTATTTATCAACAAAATTCTCGCATGAACTGATTAAGATTTGCACCCTCAATGTTTTCTTATAATTTGTTCATTTAGTTGTTGTTATTATTATTAGTTTATATGTCTTTGTACATGGGTCTCCTTTTAATTTCAGATAAAGAGACAGCAGTTATTCGGTTGTTGCCATCATGAGTGTCATCATCCGACTGCAGAACCTGCCATGGTCTGCCAAAGCCCTTGATATAAGAGAATTCTTCAAAGGTCTCGCTATACCTGAAGGAGGTGTCCATATTGTTGGGGGTGAACAAGGCGATGCTTTCATTGCTTTTAGGTACTTGTCATTACTTTTTTTTAGCAGAAAATAATTAGTAACACTGTAAGTGATGACTAACACTAATTCCACAAGAGTCCTAGGGTGTTTATAATTTCTTAACACATTCAAGAGCTGCTTTTGTCATTTCACAGGCCATGTATATATGTGACCTAATTGCGAGTAGGAGCAGTGGCTCTTAGAATTGTTAAGGATGTATGAATATATTACTAATTTCAGTTTTGAGTTCCTACGTTGTATTTTTCAATATCATTGGTGTTTGCTCTTTTATGTGTCACTATAGCTGGGGAATGAAGGCTCTATGCCCTGCAGTGGGCCCAGTCAGTGGTCTGTCACTTCCAAAGTCAAGTGCTTTGATCAATGCACTACTGTAATCCGCAGTATTTATAAATTATCATATTTAAATACCCTCATATTGCATCTGTCATAGGAGACAACTATAAAAGCTAGGGGAATGAGATTGTTAAGCCTTCTCTCCCTTATAATTCTTTAAACTGCCTCCAAAGTCATATAAGAAATAAGAGTATATAATTCTTTCTTCACCACCATCAGGGTGATCCATTTTAGTTGCTTTTTATATCCTACAAGTAACTTTAGCGTGGTAGTCTTTTTCCTCCAGCATTGTTATTATTTTGTATTATTATTATAATAAAAAATAATAACAATGCTGGAGATGATGAGGTATGGGACAGAAACAAATGGAGAAAACTGGCCAGAAACATCGACCCCACATAAAAGTGGGAAAAGATGTAGACGAAGAAGAATTATAATTTTTATGTGAGGAGGCACTAATATATTGTCATTTTTGGATTGAAATTTGATGTAAGACCAGAGAACACCTCTGGAATTTCATGAATATAGCCTGATAAAGTATTATTGTATAAGATTTGGCTGTTTATATTCATTTTATGGATATCAGGGAATATATTGCCAGTATGAGCTGATTTTCTAACACGCTTAGCTAGTGCACAAAATAAAGTTTTGTGTATTTATCTGATTTTCTTTACGTTTTTAATTAGGTTTCTTTTATTTCAGCACTGATGAGGATGCACGTCTGGCTATGAGGATGACTGGTTCCAGCCTGAAGGGGATTCAGGTAACCCTGTTGTTATCCTCGCGCTCAGAAATGCAAAAGGTCATAGAAACTGCAAGGCAACAGGCAATGGCCCTGCAGGGCTTTTCTGGTTCTCCTGCAGCACCAGCTCAGCCCCAGCAGCCAACTCCTCCAGCTCTTAATCAACAGCAGCAACAGCCTCCACAGGCTCAGCCTAATCCCCAACCACAGGTTACGCCATCATTAATCACCCCTGTACCACCACCTCATCTGCCACCTCCTGCTCTGGCTCTTTACCATCCCCAAGGTCTCCCACAAAGTCATCCTTCTGGGGGAATAGAAATGATGCACCAGCCTCCTCCCCCTATGCCTCCACATATGCCTCATACTCCTCCAACTACCATGCAACAAGCATCACTTCCGCATATGAATCGCTTCCAGGAGTCTGTTTACAACCCCTTTTCCCATCAACATGATGCTAATGACTCTCAAGGAGCTCCATCTACACCATCAGTTAAGGAAGTAGAAAAGAAAGAGGATAAAAAATCATCAAGCTCCTCGTCTTCTTCATCCTCTAGGCGTGATAGCAAAGGACGTGATAGTCGTCGACGAAGAACGAGATCAAGATCAAGGTCACGATCAAGGTCTCGTGATAGAGACCGTCATCGCCGTCGCAGAAGCCGATCAAGATCTAGAAGTAGGGATCGTAGCAGCCGTAGTCATCGGCGCAGTAAGAGCAGAGAGAGGGACCGCTTTAGAGACAGAAACAGAGATCGAGGCTATGATCGTGACCGAGATCGTAATATTAGGAATGGACGTGACCGATCTGAGCGAACAAGTTTGGAAAGCAATAAAGCACCCAATTCTGTTGAGCAAGCAAACAAAGAGAATGATAATAGCCATACCAACAGTGATGGAATACCAGGGCTTGGAGACATCCCAAGCATTAATATGAGAGGTCCCTTGCCAAGTAGCCTTGCAGAACCTGTTCGTAACTCTCCTATACAAACGCCTCCTGGCCCAACACCAGCTATCAATCCTCCCCCAATGTTTAAAGCTGGACAACCTTTTGCTGCACAGATGCCATTCCCAAATATTCCTCCTACAAATGTTCCAGTCCAAAAACCAACTGAAATGGAGTTGATTAATGAAGGAGAAATTTCACTTGATAACGACTTACCAGAGGAAGTACCAGAACCATCTGGGCCTGAACCAATGGCTGAAAGAATGCGTACCGTTCCAGAAGAATCAGGAAGAGCTCCAGGTGACATGCCACCATATTTTAATGCTTTACCAGGAGGTCCACAGGGAATGCAGTTTGGTAATAGGGGACCCATGCTAATGAGACCAAATGATGGTTTTGGATATCCACCACAACCAAATTTCCAGCAGCCTGGAAATAATAGCAATGAATTTAATGCTGAGAAATTTGACCCAAGGACTCGCCCTGACCAGCCACAGAGGAACTGGGGCCCTAGAGAAGCAAATCTTTCTGATGGAAATGGACCATTTGTAAAAGAAATGGAACAGAAAGGCTTTAGAGGTGAACATGAAATGATGAATCGTATGACTATGAACCATAGAGACCCAAGAGAAAGCAATGACATGAGAGAAGGTAATGAACCTCAAATAAATTGGGATCCTAGAAACAGGATGAGTCACATGGAAGATTTTGGTCCAAATCGAGATGGTCCTATGCGTAATGGTAGAGGACGGCGAGGGAATTTCCATGGGGCTAATGATCGAGATCATTTTGGAGGACGAAATGGACGCGAACCAGTAGAAGGATGGAATGAGGAAGAAAATTGGGGTGATAATGATGACGAAGGTGACTTTGGAAACTATGGCCCTAGAGGATATAGAGGAAGAGGTGGACGTGGCTGGGAACGAGGACGTGGCTGGGAACGGGGTCGAGGAGGTCGTGGAGGATTCATGCCTCGTCATGGAAATTATAATGAAGGATTCCATGATGAAAGCTATGGGCCTCGTGGAGGTGAAGGAGGATTTCGGAATAGATCTTCTGTACGTGGTGGATATACTGGAGATGAAACTTGTTCAATTGAAATGCGAAATATCCCATTTACTGCATCTTATCGTGTTATTCGAGATTTTTTCGAAGGTATATATGTACCCAATAGCGGTATTAAAATATTAGCAGATAATCAAGGTAACAGAATGGATATAGTCTTCGTAAGGTTCTCTAATCCACGTGATGCACTAAAAGCAAGTAAATTTACCGGTAAACATTTGTATGATAACAGAATAGAGATTATGTTCATACCTGAAGGTAAATATGATGCAGGAGTTGATATTAAATCGGCAGGAAATGCTAAAGCTCAAAGAGGTGGATCATATGAGCAGGAACAAAACTTCTGGAATGAAAGTCCTTGTGTGTACATCACTGGTTTACCAATGGGATGTACAGATCATAATGTTGCTGCAGTGTTTGAGAATTTTAAGGTTGAAGACATAGTTTTAGAACGAGAAAGAGGAACTCGTCAACCCTCAGGAGGCTGTTTCGTTCGTCTTGAATCAAACAAAGAGGCTCATCGAGCTGTTGGTGAGCTTGCAGAAGCTGCTATTGATGGTAGCCCCCTCTGCATTGAGCTTTGTCCTGTGAGTGCCATGGCACCAGCTGTAAAAGATAGAGATATCATTCTTGGTAATGTTCCTGGAGAGAAGCATATAGAAAATAAGAAACTGTCACAAAAAGAAAACGGAAAGGCCAGCACAAAAAAGGTTTCCAATAATGATAAGTCTGAGAACAGTCAGGATAGGCAGCCTCTTTCTGGTGATTTACTCACAGATTCAGTTGTCATAAAACAAGTACCAAAAGATACCACAGAGGCTGATATCATCGATTTTTTGAGTGACGAGGGATTAGTACCAGAGCGTGTACATTTCTGCAATCCAGATTCTAATTCCCTCAGGGAGGTTTATGTCATGTTTGCCATTATTGAAGATGTAAAACGTGCAGTTGGGAAGACAGATCAGCAAATAGGGAAAATGAAAGTCATTGTAGAACCCATTGCAAAACCTGTTGTTATGGCAGCACTAGGACTTCCATTTAATCCCTTAGAGCTTATTAAAAAGGGTCAGATGGATGTCTTGGAACCTGCTATAAAAGAGAAGCCAAATATGAAGCAAATGGATGACCTCATTGAAGAAGAGCAAGATGTGTCTATGGAAGCAGATAATGGCATGCCAGACCCATCCATGGATATAGGTGAACCAGAATATTTTGATGGCCCACAGGGTTTCAGAGGAGGAAGAATGCCGGGACCATACTCTGGTAGCAGATCGTTCGCGCCACGCGGTGATGGCAGAGGAATGATCAGGGGTGGAGGAGGCCGTGGTGGTGGGTTTCCTGATGTGAACCTAAACAGATCACGAGGTCCTTTATTGAGGGCACCAGTAAGTCACAGCGAAGACCATATTGGTACAGCTATACCACCTGAGAGTTTTGGTAACCCTGGCTGTGTTGTGGCACTTGGGAACTTGCCATACAGAAGTTCAACAGATGACATTCTTGATTTTTTCCACGAATTTCCCTACCTTCGTCCCGAGAACATTATTAGACGGTACAATGAATTTAATCAACCGACTGCAGATGCGCGTGTGTCGTTTTCATCACCTCAGGAAGCTCAGAAAGCTTTGCAGACACACAATAGGCGGAAGTTGGATAATAGAAACATATTTCTCTCTTTGGTACAAAATTAAATAAATATTATTTAAGTGTTCCTTCCCTTATTGCATTGTAAGATATGAATCATTGACGTGGTACACTAGAATGATATACAGTATTTTGATATTTCAGTTTTCACATACTTATAAGTGGTAATTTTTTTTTTTTATAATTCATCCTAATTTGTAATGTTATGGATATAGTAAGTTAGAAATGGAAGAGCATAATTTTGATTTTTTTTCTCCATGCTATTTAGTTGTAAATATGTATCTTATAAATTTCCTTCACACCTAATATCAGCAGACATTAAGATTATCTATGTTTTTGCCTTAGATATTGTAAATACTGTACCGTATATAGTGTGTAAATATAATTTTTCAGAATAAATAATTTTTTATTTAAGCCTATTTTATACACCTCTGTTTTGCCTTATTGTATTTTATTTATATACACAATGTTATCATATACAAACGAGTTAAAATGAACTGTGCTTTTGTGAGGTTTTTAAGTTCCAGTGGAAATAATGTGGCAATTGACAAAAAGTATTGCAAATTATCAAAAGATATAACAGAATAACATCTCATCCAACGCAATATTTATCTCATTAATTAGAACTTAAATCAAGAGATTAGTTTGTACTTTCATACATTCAAATTTAAGTTCATATTTGAGTAATTGTTGCGTTTGTCATTGGTTTGTTTCTTCAAATTATATTAGTTTGGTAAAATTGCAGTTTGTCATAAATGGTGACATGTATAAGACTATTGTGCTATATTGTTGACATCATGATGATTAAGTCACCAAATACATATTGAAGCTTAGGATTACTCACTATAAGTATACATAGACTCATATAGAGATGCATCTCAACTCACAAACGAGTTAGGTTCTAGAAGTCTGGTCATAAGTAGAATTGTTTGTAAGTGGCATTTAGCAAAAAAAAAATCGGTACATAAATATACCGTATTTAGGCTAAACACAAATACCACATAAAAGTAAAATTAAGAAATAAAGTATTAAGGAATTTTAATACAATAATGATAGTGCTATAAAGTAATGGAACACATACATACTTGAATATTGTAAACTTGTGCCCTGATGGATAAAAGATGGTAAGGTGTGGCAGAGTTATAACAAATTATGTAAATAATAATAATAATAATAATATTTAATAATGATAATGAATTGTAATAACTGTTGTCCAGTAATAATAATCACCTTTGAACGATGCTAAGAATTTGCGGAGATATGTACGGTATTATAAATTAATTTCCTTATCGTAAAAATGCCACTTCATGAATAAACCATAAAACAATCATATTTATAAACTGTAATACAGTAATAATAAGATATTGTAATAATAATACTGTACAGTACAGCAAGAGTTTGCGGTCTTGTAAGAGAAAATGCAAAGTTTATCAGTAATAACACAATATTTTTGGTTAATAATTCGTAAAACATGAAGTATATTAATAAACTGCAATACGCACAGTAACAATAAGACATTGCTATTGTACAAACAGTAAACTACTGTAGAGTATCAACCTCTTAAACTGGGAAGAAATGGTTTGAGGTGACGAATGGCACGAGATAAAAGTTTAGCAGTTTTTACGTCCCCCTTGCTAGACAGCAGAGTATGGGAAAGAGGAAGAGGAGGCAGCGCAAGGACCAGTAGGCAACGTGATGGGTTGTTGTACTGTAATAGCACAAATATTATTTGTTAATAAGCCGTAAAACATAAATCATATTAATGAATTATAATATATACAGTAATAATGAGACACTGTAATAGTACATACAGTAAACAAATATACAGTATCAACCGTTCACAGTAAACTGGTAGTGAAGGTTTGAGGTGGCGTATGTGATGAGGTAAAGTTTAGCAGTTTTTACAAACCCCTTTGCTTGACAGTTGAGGAAGAGGAGAAGGCAGTGTTAAGGAGCAGAATGCAATGGCATGGGTTTTTGTACTTTGACAACAGAAATATTTATTGTTATTAAACTGAAAAACATAATTATATCAACGAATTACAATACATACTTTACTGATAAGACATTGTAATAGTACTTACAGTACAAAGCCTTTTCCTAAAACACACTCTTACCTGTTGCCACTGGCAATCTAATAGTAGAATGCACAGGCACCGCACCTTTCACATGTTCCATAATATGTTCTCTATCTTTGTAAATAGTGCCTACAGTGGAACGATTTACTGTATATTATAACCATGGGCTACATTCACCACTTTTCATTATTGTTGCCAATTTCGCTTCAATTGAAATAACATGCCTTATATATGAAGAACTACTAATATCAATAGCCTTACGCTTTTCACCACTTATGATTACTGCACATTGCGAAAGATATTTCACGACAAAAAACTTGGTACACAACGGACACTTTTAACATCTACGGGACGCGATCTGAGAACAGACTTTGACAACGTGGTGACTTACAGGTACAGTGCTGCCTGCAGCTTATTAGCAGCCGAATGTCGTACTATGTGCACTTGTCACTGCGTGGAAAGCATGAATTTGCTGCAACACGGTTTTTCTATACTTATATTTTTTTATTTTTGGCAGACTTACATTGTATCTGTGAATGTTCATAACTCGATTGTTCGTAAGTAGGGGAGCGCCTGTACTCCAGAACTAAGAGGGAGTAGCACAAGGCACTGTGTGTTATTCTTTCATACATTTCGTTGCTGAAAATACTACAACAAAGTATCATGAAAAATGTATAAAATTACTACAGCACCCTCTTCCATCTAGGATTCTTTCTAACCAAGTTATCTATCAGCTTTCATTATATAATAATCTAGCTCAGAAGCCAACTGTCTATCAGTGGAGAATAAATATAATGTGGACTATCTATCCTCAATCAGTGCTGCTCATAGGCAGGATTATATGTGTCTAAGCCAGCTAAATAATAATAAATCCACATCTATGCTATTTACAGATAAGTTCAGAAAAATGGAGTAGCATGTGAATAGCTTAGGATAAAAGGAACTAATCTCATTGAGCAAGATGAAATTTAATAATTGATGGTCATTTTATTGACACATGAGTTTTCCCTACTTCTAGAGTTTATTATCATATTATGTATTTCAGAATCTAATGAATGAAATGTAATAAGGTCAGAAAATTCATGGCAGGTCTCAAAATAAAACAAAAAAAATGGCAAAAATAATGAAGTTCAACTTATATTGCACAATGAACTAGAGTTATTTATTTCCCTATTTATTTATATATATATATATATATATATATATATATATATATATATATATATATATATATATATATATATATATATATATATATATATATATATATATATATATATATATATATATATATATATATATATATATATATATATATATATATATATATATATATATATATATATATATATATATATATATATATATATATATATATATATATATATATATATATATATATATATATATATATATATATATATATATATATATATATATATATATATATATATATATATATATATATATATATATATATATATATATATATATATATACTTAACCTTATATTCATTCTATGATCCCATTTTTAAAGAAAATACCATTTAGCTACACCTCTTGAAGCAAAGTGAGAAAATAAAACTTTATATTTGCATTGTATTATGCTGATACCTATTTTTCCCTTGATTTTTTTTTTCAATTTCGAGATTAAGGAAACACTCTATATTAATAAATTTAAAAGACTTTTAGCTTATCATTGATGCTAAACAGCCTAGGAGACGTCAAAGATATCATTATCAGAGTTGTAACCTAAACATCATTGAATGATCGAATGCCGTTTTGAATTGGACTGTGGAAGAGACCATTGCATTTCAATTCCAGCTTCAGTCTGCCTGCACAAGATCATTTGGGAGGTAGAGCAGGTATCATAGTCCTTGGAAGAGTATCAGGAAACTTCAATATGGGTCTGACGCTCTCAACAAGACGACTTTTAACAGCAGAACATTAATTTTGGATCATCAAGTTTAATCCGCAAAAGCAGTAGTGCATCGAAATATTGTCTCATAAAGAGATTTTACCTGATTATTAATACTGTACTCGAGATGTTTTAATCCAAAGTCTTTTGCTTTTATCTTTAAAATATTGAACTGCTAGTGATAACACTTGTGTCTCACTTATCCTGAAGGTAATTTAAAATGTGTTATCCCTCTGGTGCTGTCTTTAATCATGTGAACAGGTACTAACAAAGTAAGGATGAAAGTTTTTACTTGTTTATTGTAAGTTGTGCTGTTTTTGACATATCCCATCACAGGTTGCCATGAAGGCATCAAGATATATCATTTTGCTTCTGTAGAAAATATTTTTCATGTCCTCATTTTTTAGTGTAGAGATTTAAGTCAATAATTATGTTGGATATTAGATAGACCTTTCTGTCATGAAATTAAAGATTTTTATTGTGTACAGTATTTAAAGATATATCATCAGTATGAGAGGAAGGGTAGAATACATCCTGCTCCCCCGCGTACCGTAAGAGTCGACTAAATGGGGCGGAGCGAAGGCACTGGGAATTCCCTCCTCCGTATTTTCTCTTCTCAAAGAGTTAGTGTATTTTGCCTTGACTCAGGTACTCCTTTATAAGAGGAAGAATGGCTCATGTATATGTATGTATATATGTACCAAATATTAAAGAACTCGATTAAATGATAAGTGGCAACTACTATAGCACTTGTCCGTTTTTGTGCGTTTTGGCCTTTGTGTTTTCTCTAATAATCAAATTTCAACAAAACTGTAAAAATTATATCACAAACGGTATATTCATATTAAGAATGAACCATATTTTTTTTTATTTATTGTAAAGATAAAACAGCTACCGTGAAAAATAAAATAAAAATAACTTGCTTTCGTAAGCAATCCTGAGGTATCTACACATTAATTTTGTGGTTTTGCTCTTGAATGGTGAATTGCGAACTTCTACAAATTTACTTTAATCGAGGACAGCGGGAGCGCAGTGGTTAACAGCGCTTGGCTTCATAAGTGTCTAACCTATGCTCGAGCCCAACGGGTGCGTTGATAATGCCTAAGGTTTAACTTGTCTGTGATTACCTAATTGTGATTACCTAATTGTGTTTACGGGAAAGAGCCCAAAGCTCGTATCTTCCCGTCTCCTGATGGCTTCCATTTTATACTTAGTGATACGTATCATACCTGTCCTTAAAACTATGGATTGAGATAGCATTAACTACCTCCTCGCTTAGCCAATTCCAATTATCAACTACTCTTACACTGAAAAAGTATTTCCTTACATCCTGCGAAGAAGTTTTCTTACGAAGCTTCAAACTATGACCTCTAGTTCTAGAGCCAGCCATATCAAAATATCGATCCCTATCCACTCTATCATAACCATGAAGGAATTTAAAGACTGTCACCATATCCCCCCTCACTCTTCTAGCTTCGAGTGATGGTAAGTCTAATTCCCTCAGCCTCTCATCATAACTGAGATTGCGTATTTCTGGCACCAGTTTCGTGACATGTCTTTGAACTTTTTCAAGCTTAGCTATGTGCTTTTTCAAGTGCGGATTCCAAAAGGGGGCTGCATATTCGAGTTTTGGCCTCACATAGGTTACATAAATATTTCTGAACATTTCCTTGTCCATGTGCCTGAAGGCTACCCTTACATTCGATAAGAATGCATATGCTGCCCTTACTATGCCATTTATATGTATTTCTGGAGACAAATCTGCCAGTATGTTTACTCCTAGATCTCTCTCATTTTCTGTCTCTTGAAGTTGTACTCCAGCCACCGAGTAGTCAAGCTTGGGCCTTCTTGCACTTGTACCCATTCTCATTACCTTACATTTTGAAGTATTGAATTTCATTAGCCACTTTTCTGACCACTCATGCAGATTATTTAGATCCTCCTGAAGTTCTCTACCATTGTTCTCGTTTTTTACTTTCTTCACAATCTTTGCATCATCTGCAAACATATTCATGAATGAATTTACAGACTCTGGTAGGTCATTTACATATACAAGGAACAAAAGTGGCCCTAAAACTGAACCCTGTGGAACTCCACTACTAACTCTTCTCCATTCAGACACTGAGTGTCTTACTCTAACCCTCTGTTCCCTTCCTTCTAAGTAAGTTTTTATCCATTCCAAAACATTTCCACCTATTCTAGCCATTGATTGCAGCTTCCTAATAAGTCTCCCATGTGGAACAGTGTCAAACGCTTTCTGGAAGTCTAGGAATATGCAATCTTCCCAGCCCTCTCTTTCCTGTAAGATTTGGCTTACCTCATCATAAAATTCTAATAAGTTTGTTACTGTTGATCTACCTTCTCTGAAGCCATGTTGCCTCACTTCCCTTTTTGAAGATAGGTATCACATTTGCTTGTTTCCAGCATCTTGGAATCTCCCCTGACTCCAGTGACTCCTTAAATATGATACTTAGTGCCACTGATATTGTGTTTGCGCATTTTTTAAGCACATGAGGGGATATGTCATCGGGACCTGTAGCTTTATGAACATCTAAATCCATCAGCGCCTTGCATACCTCTGTGGCTGTAAGGTTGATGTTCTCTAATACCGGCCCTTGAGCTTCTATCACTGCAATCTGAGGGGGTGGGGTATTTTCTACTGTAAATACTGACTGAAACTCCTTCTTCAATTCTTTGCAGATCTCTTCATTCGTCTCAGTGATGCTTCCATCCGCTCTCTTTAGCCTTAAAACCTATTCTTTTACCTTCAGTTTTCCTCTGATAAAGCTGTGGAAAAGCTTGGGATTTCCTTTAGCCTTCCTGGTGATGTCCCTCTCATAATCTCTCTCTGCCTCTCTCCTTTTACTTAGGTAGTCATTTCTTGCTCTTTTGTAGGTTTACCAGGCATTTATGTTTTTTCTCCTCCTATGCCTTTTCCAGCATTTGTCTCTCCACTCCTTAGCTCTTTTACACCCATTATCGAACCATTTCTCTCTGGCATGAATTATACCTACTTTGGTGACAGGTATGCAGCAATCTACTATCTTCCCATATTTCTCACAAAAGATGTCATACATTTCTTGTACAGGTTTGTTGTAAAATAAGGTTCTCCAGTCAATAACTGCAAAAAGCTCATTCATTTTGATGTAATCTCCTTTCAGATAGTTCCTCCTCATGTCCTCAGTGCCTCTACTCTCAGGAAGAATATCTTCAATGATATACTCCATCAACAACACACAGTGGTCACTCTTTCCAATTGGTGGTTCATACTCAATTTTTTCAATATCCAACACATTATCTGTGAACACTAGATCAAGTAGTGATGGCTCATCCCCACCCCTGGCCCTTGTTGGTTCCATTACATGTTGGTGTAGGAAATTCCCTTGTACGCAATCTAGGAATCTTGCCCCGAATGAGTCCTCACCACTGTGTGGGTCAAGATTTATCCAATCTATCTCTTTATGATTAAAGTCTCCCATAATCAAAATCCAACATTTTTTTCCCGTGCCATGTTAACAACTGAGTTTATGACTTCAATAGTACCTATATGACTTTCCTCATAAACTTCAAGCCTATTTTGGTTCCTTGGTGGGTTGTATACAACAGTTATTATAATGCTCTCTGACCCAGTATTTATGCGAGCAACAAGAAATTCCTTGAACTCACTTTCTATAGCCAAGTTTATTTCTTCGACTTGAATCCTTTCACTTATGAGCAGTGCTATCCCTCCACCAGTCCTCTCAGATCTTTCAACCCTTAGTATTCTGAAACCCTTAGGAAAAACTGTGACAGTGTTTATGTCCTCACTCAACTTAGTCTCTGTAATTGCTACTATATCTGCCTCACTGTTGTGAATCCTATCTTTTAATTCTACTGCCTTACCAGCTAATCAATCAGCATTTGTGTATAACAATCTTAATGAGGCCCCATCCCCTGATCTTCTGTCATTATCTTTTTTATCTCCCCTTTGTCTGGAAGAACTCTGTAATAAAAATTTTTCTTCTCTTCTTCATTTCTTTCATCATTTAACCTTCTTGCCTCTTGCAACAAGTTTTTGATCTTTCCCATCTCTTCCTGTGTTCCACCCTCATTCGAGTGGGGATTGATAAGTGGCATAAGTTGGCAAACACCATTACAAAATCTAGCATCAGACTTCAGCCTATCATTGTGGTATGTATTACTTCAATGTCCCATTTGAGACCGTATTATTGTCGGTAATTTTATCAATATATCTTAATATGTCTAACTATTGTTTGTATTTCAGGTGCAACTTAACGTAGATCGACTTGCTTACAATAAGCTATGGTTTGAATTGTCTCTTAATTAATATAATTTTGGTTCAAAATTTATGTTGCGTCCTTCCCTGGCTACTTGACTGACAACATTTAAGGTCTTTGGCCCGATTTCTTAAACTGTGACACACAAATGGATTTCATAAACGCATCTGACGTGGTTCTGTGTATGGCTAGGATCCCGTACGGGATCCTAGTCATACACAGAACCGCATCAGATGCGTTTATGAAATCGATTTGTGCATGTCTAGCTAACTAACAATATGGTCTCCTAGGTTTACACTGTTTAAGAAATCGGATCATTGTTGTAAATTAAGCCCACATAGTGTGGACACGCTTAGGAGTCACTGTGGCTCAGGCAGTAGCATCCGCGACTTTGAGGCGTCAGGTCGAGGGTTCGCGCCCCGTCACGGTTTGAGGTTAGCAAGGGCTTGCACACAGGGTAACGATTACATCTGCCAAAACAAATCCTTCGCAAGGAGGCAACCGTCCTAGCCCTTGGTAGAAAAGGGAGTCGTGACGTAAAACTGAAACAACAGTGTGGACACGCATAGCCGGAGAAATTTTAATCATATGTGTGAGATTGTGTCCAGGTTGCCGCCTAGAAATGTCATTCGTCCAGGATTAAATATCGAATTGGCACATGTAACCTAAACTGGCCCTTGTTTGCTTTGAACAGTTATCTATGTAGCACAGTAGACTGGTGTGATGTTATGAAGGTTGGCCATGTCGATTCCTAGTAATCGCGTCATATATATATATATATATATATATATATATATATATATATATATATATATATATATATATATATATATATATATATATATATATATATATATATATATATATATTTATATATATATATATATATATATATATATATATATATATATATATATATATATATATATATATATATATATATATATATATATATATATATGTGTGTGTGTGTGTGTGTGTGTGTGTGTGTGTGTGTGTGTGTGTGTGTGTGATTACCTAATTGTGATTACCTAATTGTGTTTACGGGAAAGAACCCAAAGCTCGTATCTTCCCGTCTCCTGATCGGTTCCATTTTAGACTTAGTGATACTTATCGTACCTGTCCTTAAAACTATGGATTGAGATAGCATTAACTACCTCCTCGCTTAGCGAATTCCAATTATCAACTACTCTTACACTGAAAAAGTATTTCCTTACATCCTGCAAAGAAGTTTTCTTACGAAGCTTCAAACTATGACCTCTAGTTCTAGAGCCAGCCATATCGAAATATCGATCCCTATCCACTCTATCATAACCATGAAGGAATTTAAAGACTGTCACCATATACCCCCTTACTCTTCTAGCTTCGAGTGATGGCAAGTCTAATTCCCTCAGCCTCTCATCATAACCGAGATTGCGTATTTCTGGCACCAGTTTCGTGGCATGTCTTTGAACTTTTTCAAGCTTAGCTATGTGCTTTTTCAAGTGCGGATTCCAAAAGGGGGCTGCATATTCGAGTTTTGGCCTCACATAGGTTACATAAATATTTCTGAACATTTCCTTGTCCATGTGCCTGAAGGCTACCCTTACATTTGATAAGAATGCATATGCTGCCCTTACTATGCCATTTATATGTATTTCTGGAGACAAATCTGCCAGTATGTTTACTCCTAGATCTCTCTCAATTTCTGTCTCTAGTTGTACTCCAGCCACCGAGTAGTCAAGCTTGGGCCTTCTTGCACTTGTACCCATTCTCATTACCTTACATTTTGAGGTATTGAATTTCATTAGCCACTTTTCTGACCACTCATGCAGATTATTTAGATCCTCCTGAAGTTCTCTACCATTGTTCTCGTTTTTTACTTTCTTCACAATCTTTGCATCATCTGCAAACATATTCATGAATGAATTTACAGACTCTGGTAGATCATTTACATATACAAGGAACAAAAGTGGCCCTAAAACTGAACCCTGTGGAACTCCACTACTAACTCTTCTCCATTCAGACACTGAGTGTCTTACTCTAACCCTCTGTTCCCTTCCTTCTAGGTAAGTTTTTATCCATTCCAAAACATTTCCACCTATTCTAGCCACTGATTGCAGCTTCCTAATAAGTCTCCCATGTGGAACAGTGTCAAACGCTTTCTGGAAGTCTAGGAATATGCAATCTGCCCAGCCCTCTCTTTCCTGTAAGATTTGGCTTACCTCATCATAAAATTCTAATAAGTTTGTTACTGTTGATCTTCCTTCTCTGAAGCCATGTTGCCTCACTGACAAAAAGTTGAAGGATTCCAAGTGAAGAGAGATATGTTTCCTTAGTAGTTTCTCCATAAGTTTGCAAACTATGCTGGTCAAGGAAACAGGTCTATAGTTCAGAGCCGTATCCCTCCTTCCCTTTTTGAAGATAGGTATCACATTTGCTTGTTTCCAGCATCTTGGAATCTCCCCCGACTCCAGTGACTCCTTAAATATGATACTTAGTGCCACTGATATTGTGTTTGCGCATTTTTTAAGCACATGAGGGGATATGTCATCAGGACCTGTAGCTTTATGAACATCTAAATCCATCAGCGCTTTGCATACCTCTGTGGTTGTAAGGTTGATGTTCTCTAATACCGGCCCTTGAGCTTCTATCACTGCAATCTGAGGGGGTGGGGTATTTTCTACTGTAAATACTGACTGAAACTCCTTGTTCAATTCTTTGCAGATCTCTTCGTCCGTCTCAGTGATGCTTCCATCCGCTCTCTTTAGCCTTAAAACCTGTTCTTTTACCTTCAGTTTTCCTCTGATAAAGCTGTGGAAAAGCTTGGGATTTTCTTTAGCCTTCCTGGTGATGTCCCTCTCATAATCTCTCTCTGCCTCTCTCCTTTTACTTAGGTAGTCATTTCTTGCTCTTTTGTAGGTTTGCCAGGCATTTATGTTTTTTCTCCTCCTATACCTTTTCCAGCATTTGTCTCTCCACTCCTTAGCTCTTTTACACCCATTATCGAACCATTTCTCTCTGGCATGAATTACACCTACTTTGGTGACAGGTATGCAGCAATCTACTATCTTCCCATATTTCTCACAAAAGATGTCATACATTTCTTGTACAGATTTGTTGTAAAATAAGGTTCTCCAGTCAATAACTGCAAAAAGCTCATTCATTTTGATGTAATCTCCTTTCGGATAGTTCCTCCTCATGTCCTCAGTGCCTCTACTCTCAGGAAGAATGTCTTCAATGATATACTCCATCAACAACACACAGTGGTCACTCTTTCCAATTGGTGGTTCATACTCAATATTTTCAATATCCAACACATTATCTGTGAACACTAGATCAAGTAGTGATGGCTCATCCCCACCCCTGGCCCTTGTTGGTTCCATTACATGTTGGTGTAGGAAATTCCCTTGTACGCAGTCTAGGAATCTTGCCCCAAATGAGTCCTCACCACTGTGTGGGTCAAGATTTATCCAATCTATCTCTTTATGATTAAAGTCTCCCATAATCAAAATCCTACATTTTTTCTCCCGTGCCATGCTAACAACTGAGTTTATGACTTCAATAGTACCTATATGACTTTCCTCATAAATTTCAAGCCTATTTTGGTTCCTTGGTGGGTTGTATACAACAGTTATTATAATGCTCTCTGACCCAGTATTTATGCGAGCAACAAGAAATTCCCTGAACTCACTTTCTATAGCCAAGTTTATTTCTTCAACTTGAATCCTCTCACTTATGAGCAGTGCTATCCCTCCACCAGTCCTCTCAGATCTTTCAACCCTTAGTATTCTGAAGCCCTTAGGAAAAACTGTGACACTGTTTATGTCCTCACTCAACTTAGTCTCTGTAATTGCTACTATATCTGCCTTACTGTTGTGAATCCTATCTTTTAATTCTACTGCCTTACCAGCTAATCCATCAGCATTTGTGTATAACAATCTTAATGAGGCCCCATCCCCTGATCTACTGTCATTATCTTCTTTATCTCCCCTTTGTCTGGAAGTATTCTGTAACGAAAATTTTTCTTCTCTTCTTCATTTCTTTCATCATTTAACCTTCTTGCCTCTTGCAACAAGTTTTTGATCTTTCCCATCTCTTCCTGTGTTCTGTATCGTCTAATGAACACTTCTTTGCATTCTTGAAGGTCTTTTAGACTTTTTTTTCTCAACAATATTTCCCTACATGTTTCCCCTCTCTCAAAGGTTACTTTTGTTGGTCTCGGCTTTCCTTCCCTCGAATATTTACCTAGTTGGTGTATGTTTACAATATCCTCAGGACCACATACTACTCCAAGCTTTCTTATCAGGTCTACAACGCTAGCTTTATTTTCTTCAAGTCTCCCCTGCCATGTTGGCTCCTGGGATTCACTTATGCCTGAGATTACCACTGTCTTCTCCTTATCAAGTGCCTGTCTGATGAGTGGGTTTGCCCTTTCCATCACAACGTCTTTCATTTTTTCGATTACTGTCTCTTTATAGTCAACTGTTTGTATGTTTTCCAGTGCCACCACCTTTACAGCCTCTTTTACTGCCACATTCCCCTTTAGTGCATCAGCAAAGGACGTTTTCATGGCATCATTTTCCATATTCAGCTCCTGGAACTCTTTTCTGAACTGTTCAATGTTTTCCTTAATCTGAACATTCCAAGCAGCAATCTCGTCTCTCTCAGAAGAGAGCAGTGAACTAACATCTAATTCCTTTAGGTTGTCATTTAGCTGTTTGTTTTTATCTTCTTGTTTAGAAATTCTAGATTCTAGTTGACTCTTTTCCCCTTCCAGCTTCTTTATTCTTTTTTCTAGTTCCTTTCTCTCCTGCCCTTGTGCTTTATTTGCCTCCTCCAAAGATCTTATTTGTTCTCTGAGTGTTTCATTCTCTTTCATTTCTCCATCCATATTCCGAATTTTATCATCAAGGCTTATAACCATTTCCTCTAACTTCTTGATTCTCTGTTTAAGTCCCCTGATGACTACCCCTTCTCCCGACCCATGGGTGGGAGAGGTTTGGGACAGAGATGGCTTCATTTTTATGTTCTCCCTCTCACAGAATATAGAAAGAAGAGAAGAAAGAGGAATAAAAAGAAAAGAGAAAAACTTCTAATTTAGCTTCACACAGAATTTTTATATCTCCATATAAGTGCTATTTAGTGACTCAGTTTGTCTCCTTTCTGGTAACACACATCTTAACTTAAAAACTTGACCATGGTAATTTAAGTATAAAAAGAAAAAGAAAAACAAAAGTCAAACCCGAAGGAAAATTCGAATTTGTGTTTGAGGTGGCACCCACCTGTTTCTGTTATATATTCTTCCTAACTGATAAACTGACTTGCTAACCAAGATATGTTATCACGGGATTAGACTTTACATTTAACTCAATATATATACAAAATAACAAAATAGTAAAAGAGAAAGCTAAAAGAAAAGCAAAAAAAATGAAGAAAATAAGACTGCTGTACTATTTGGCAACTTAACTCAGTACTGTTGACAGGTGGGTATTTGGTAATTTTTTTTTCTTTTATTATTCAATTTTTTCGTGTATCAAACTAACTAACTAGTTAATATAAATGGGAAGGATACTGATTTTAACAATATATAGAACCACAGGATCAGGTAAACGGCTTAAGAGCTTTCCCCAGTTTACACAAAAAATTAGGTAATGTGATGTGATGGCTCCACCTCTGGCAACTCTTCTAGATTTCCCTCAAGGCAGAAATGGCCGGCAGTTTCTCTCTCTCTCCTCACGAAAAAGTTCTCAATTTTTTTTCCTTTAATATGAACAGTCTCGTCTTACAACAAATATAAGTTCTTGTACTCACAATACTCTGCAGGATTTCAGATTTATGGGAATTATGGTAAAGTTTTCCACTAAGCACTTAGTCACTCGAAACAGTTAAAAATTTAAGAGGAGCAATTCCGTGTGTCACTGAACGCGCGGTATGTATGTGTGTGTGTGTGTGTGTGTGTGGAGCGCTTTCGGTTGTCATCCAGGGGTCTTTAGGGAGTCATGAAGTATTGCAACATGACATTCATCAAGGTTAGATTAGGTTAGAATGTGAGCATGGTTTTTATCATTAGCAACCAACTAAAGACGACGGACTTCATCTTTACCCAAAGAATTAAGACCTTAAAAAATGTGACGCCCCAATTCATCAGGAGCTCCGGTTCTTTATTTGTTAAATCCGCCACGAGGCGTTAGGAAGAGCAAACTAGTCCCTGTAGATACAGAACTCAAAGCATGTCTTGATGTACTCCCATTCAGGGGGAATAATTGTGACACCGAAAGCGATAATTAAATCTGTAAACCTGTTTATATAATAGTTCCAATGGACGAGCATAATGTCTCTAGTTCTGAAGATAATATTACCAGACCTAGAAATTTCGTCTGGAATCTGCTTCAGACCGACGTCTGCCAGTCTGATAATCCATCGTTCATATATGGACTGCCATGCTGTTGCGTTTCCTGAGCAGGAATAAGACTCAAAAAGTTTTATATTTTTTTTTTCATTTTTACTCAAAAAGTTTTATTATTTTTCATTTTTGGGGGTTGATGACCTTGCCTCAACTGGGAATGTTTTTACCAGCACGCTCTCAACCTGTTGCTGTCCTCAATTGATGGATTGAAAATATGTTCAGGGTGATAGTATGCTTTGGTTAGCGGTCCAGGTGGCATTGATCCTTGACGAAGAATGTGAGGTGTGTAAGACGGTAATTTTGTATTGATGAGGCCAGGCATTTCCATTTTGTATTTGTTTGGTTGTAATTTACCTTACAGAGGCGAGTTGTATATTTGTGACATTGTAGCTAGTACTACTACTACTACTACTACTACTAATAATAATAATAATAATAACAATAGTAAAATTAATTTTAACTTTTCATGTGTAACTATTAATTCCCATTTAGGGATGGACACAGTCGAACTGATTCTAGGAAATAAAGGTTAAATGCCTTCCCTATAGCCCAGTCGTGTCCTCGAACGCAGGTCCGTCACCTTCTGAGTCGAGCAGTCTACCGCTACGCTACGGCTGTCCCCTAATAATAATAATAATAATAATAATAATAATAATAATAATTATGTGATAAGAAAGAAAGAAAGAAAATCTCGATATTCTCGTTTTATTCATGGCATTATGAAGTCTATTATTCAGAACTCATTTTTTGAAACGATAACCAACTAGGCGCATGGCCCATCAGTGCATTAATCTTTTTGGTAGTGATATTTTGTATGCCTGAATATAATGTAAGCTGCTATCTTTATATAAATTATACTGAAACATCTAGAGAAATACAACTCAGCCTATTGCTAGGTTTGTGTTGTCTCCAGCATTAATAATTTTTACTAAACCTAACCTCCCTTCATATTATAATAACAAAAGTCATATCCACATTTCAAGCCTCTCTATTCCCCACATAACAATTTACTATTACTTCTCCAGTTAGTAGATTGAAAGTGCATTTTTTTTTTCAGCTATCCCCATTCGATTGCAGATATTTTTTTTTTTTAGGAACCAGGGGAGCATAGTGGTTAGAGTATTTGACCAGAGAAGTGACATCCCAGCTATAGAATCCACCACTGGGCATTACGACGGTCTAGATGCCCTTTCTAAAGCACCGCGGTGGGCTTGAACACGGGTTTGTCACTTCCCGAGTCTTGTGCTCTAACCACTGGGCTGCCACTATCCCCTAATAGTGTTGTTTTCTGTTTTATGTGTAACTCTGCAGACCCTTTATGGAAATTGACTCCGACATGTTAGAGCTATTGACATACATACATATACATGGCTCCATTCCTCGATGTAAGGGGGGTGGCCGAGCCAAGAAACACGCATTCACCACGATCCTTACATACCTCAACTACTCTTCTTAGCTTCTTGGGAAGGTGTGTGTCTCCACCCCATGTTGGGAATCAACAATAACACATACTACGGCAAACATTAGGGTTTTGTACACTTGTAACTAAATGGGGGTTTACACGGTCAAACGGTTTGTCGAACGCGGTTCGACAGACAAGTGTTTGAAGTGATGTTCGAACGTGTGAACGGGGTATTTGGTTGTCGAACACGGAACGTGTTCGACAACCAAATACCCCGTTCACACGTTCGAACATCACTTCAAACACTTGTCTGTCGAACCGCGTTCGACAAACCGTTTGACCGTGTAAACCCCCCATAAGAATATGTCAGTTACCTTTACAGCAGCGGTCGCATTATTGCCAAGGTAACAGAATAATAATATAATTAAAGCTAAGAACCTACTCGTTAATTATTGTTGGGAACAGGTTGCAAAAAAAGTGGTGAATCACTAATCTCTCTCTCTCTCTCTCTCTCTCTCTCTCTCTCTCCTCTCTCTCTCTCTCTCTCTCTCTCTCTCTCTCTTGGCCCCCCTTGGACAAGAATTTCCTGTGAGTGTTATTTAGAGTTTTAGTGTCTGTGGTGGTTTTGTTTGTTACCTGTTCACATCGACCCTTTTTCCTCAGCATGTTGGAGTAACAGTATTGCACGAGACTTGTCACAGCTGAGCAAACACTCTCATAATTTCTTACGAATGTTTCTGGAAATTCTTGATATTAATATAAAGTGACTGGGTTATTAAAAGTACTTTGAAGCAGGCATTGTATATTCACAAATGCAACTAATTATATTAGTGAATTATGTTCATAACAGCAACAAGAACAATAGCAACAACAACAACAACAGCAACAACAATAATAATAATAATAATAATAATAATAATAATAATAATAATAATAATAATAATAATAAAATGCAATGTGAAAATATTATTAGTCTGAATTGCTTCACGTGATTTTGTATTTGTTGTTTTACTTGCGTTGCCAAGTGAGAGAGAGAGAGAGAGAGAGAGAGAGAGAGAGAGAGAGAGATAATGTGACAGATAAGATGTTCAGCAGTTAAACTTCATAAAAAAAGGATGTATCAAGGCGTATCTATTGTTGGTACTGCATGTGATCTGGCTGAGAAAAGGAGGAGGAGGAGAGAGAGAGAGAGAGAGAGAGAGAGACCCTCCCCTCCCCTTCCCTCCATTCTCTGCAACTTCACAGGTTTCTCTCTACCTAAGTGCGTAAGGATTTATGAATACATCACATACGCGCTCACTTGCATGCTTATACGCCTGCGTATACTCTGAAAATCAAGAATCTTGTTGAAACGACTAAAATAAGGATAGATGAATCTTTTATAATACTTACTTGTAATTATGCTTTCAAACTGTTCGGCGTTTTCGCAGACACGCTTGAGCTGTGGTATTAATGCTGAATTCGCCTCCTAATGCCATGCGGTGGATTCAAAACACGGATTTATCACTTCCAGAGTAATTATGCTCTGAAACTACAATAGTTAAATGTGCCAATACAGAAGGAGCTAAGAGGAATACTTTAGGTATGAGTGGATCGTGGTGAATGCGTGTTTCTTGGCTCGACCACCCCCCCTTACAAGGGGGAATGGGGACGTGTATATGTATGTATGTATTTATGTGCCAATATAGAAGCACCTATAGTGTAGTCACCGTGGCTCAAACGGTAGCGTCCTCGACTCTGAGGTGTCAGGTCGAGGGGTCGCGCCCCGTCACAGTCTGAGGTTAGCAAGGGCATGCACTCAGGGTAAGATTACATCTGCCAAAGCAAGTCCTTCGCAAGAAGGAAACCGTCCTAGCCCTTAGTAGAGAAGGGAATATGTGACGTAATAGCGGAACAGAAGTACCTATAGTATACAAGATATCACATTGCTATTAAATCCAATCACCCAGACATTAAATATTGTTATTTTTAGTGGTTTAGAAGGACACGAAAATGGAATGTGGTATTTCGCAACCCCAACTCTGTAAGCTGTGATTTATATGAGTATCATAATCATGTCCGTTCCCTGCAGACAGCAAATACGAAACATTAATGTCATTCTCACCGCGAGGTGTAAATTTATGACACTTTAGCACCCTCTTTTGCATATGTCCTTTTCTGTTCTCCTTCTCTTTTGCATATGTCCTTTTCCGTTCTCCTTTTCCTCTTTTGCATATGTCCTTTTCTGTTCTCCTTCTCTTTTGCATATGTCCTTTTCTGTTCTCCTCTTTTGCATATGTCCTTTTCTGTTCTCCTTCTCCTTCTCTTTTGCATATGTCCTTTTCTGTTCTCCTTCTCCTCTTTTGCATATATCCTTTTCTGTTCTCCTTCTCCTCTTTTGCATATGTCCTTTTCTGTTCTTCTCTTTTCTGCATATGTCCTTTTCTGTTCTCCTTCTCCTCTTTTGCATATGTCCTTTTCTGTTCTCCTTCTCCTCTTTTGCATATGTCCTTTTCTGTTGTCCTTCTCTTTTGCATATGTCCTTTTCTGTTCTCCTTCTCCTCTTTTGCATATGTCCTTTTCTGTTCTCCTTCTCTTTTGCATATGTCCTTTTCTGTTCTCCTTCTCCTCTTTTGCATATGTCCTTTCCTGTTCTCCTTCTCCTCTTTTGCATATGTCCTTTTCTGTTCTCCTTCTCTTTTGCATATGTCCTTTTCTGTTCTCCTTCTCCTCTTTTGCATATGTCCTTTTCTGTTCTCCTTCTCTTTTGCATATGTCCTTTTCTGTTCTCCTTCTCCTCTTTTGCATATGTCCTTTTCTGTTGTCCTTCTCTTTTGCATATGTCCTTTTCTGTTCTCCTCCTCTTTTGCATATGTCCTTTTCTGTTCTCCTTCTCCTCTTTTGCATATGTCCTTTTCTGTTCTCCTTCTCTTTTGCATATGTCCTTTTCCGTTCTCCTTCTCCTCTTTTGCATATGTCCTTTTCTGTTCTCCTTCTCTTTTGCATATGTCCTTTTCTGTTCTCCTTCTCTTTTGCATATGTCCTTTTCCGTTCTCCTTCTCCTCTTTTGCATATGTCCTTTTCTGTTCTCCTTCTCTTTTGCATATGTCCTTTTCTGTTCTCCTTCTCCTCTTTTGCATATGTCCTTTTCCGTTCTCCTTCTCCTCTTTTGCATATGTCCTTTTCTGTTCTCCTTCTCTTTTTCATATGTCCTTTTCTGTTCTCCTTCTCCTCTTTTGCATATTTCCTTTTCTGTTCTCCTTCTCCTTCTCTTTTGCATATGTCCTTTTCTGTTCTCCTTCTCCTCTTTTGCATATATCCTTTTCTGTTCTCCTTCTCCTCTTTTGCATATGTCCTTTTCTGTTCTTCTCTTTTCTGCATATGTCCTTTTCTGTTCTCCTTCTCCTCTTTTGCATATGTCCTTTTCTGTTCTCCTTCTCCCCTTTTGCATATGTCCTTTTCTGTTCTCCTTCTCTTTTGCATATGTCCTTTTCTGTTCTCCTTCTCCTCTTTTGCATATGTCCTTTTCTGTTCTCCTTCTCTTTTGCATATGTCCTTTTCTGTTCTCCTTCTCCTCTTTTGCATATGTCCTTTTCTGTTCTCCTTCTCCTCTTTTGCATATGTCCTTTTCTGTTCTCCTTCTCTTTTGCATATGTCCTTTTCTGTTCTCCTTCTCCTCTTTTGCATATGTCCTTTTCTGTTCTCCTTCTCTTTTGCATATGTCCTTTTCTGTTCTCCTTCTCCTCTTTTGCATATGTCCTTTTCTGTTCTCCTTCTCTTTTGCATATGTCCTTTTCTGTTCTCCTTCTCCTATTTTGCATATGTCCTTTTCTGTTCTCCTTCTCTTTTGCATATGTCCTTTTCCGTTCTCCTTCTCCTCTTTTGCATATGTCCTTTTCTGTTCTCCTTCTCCTCTTTTGCATATGTCCTTTTCTGTTCTTCTCTTTTGCATATGTCCTTTTCTGTTCTCCTTCTCCTCTTTTGCATATGTCCTTTTCTGTTCTCCTTCTCTTTTGCATATGTCCTTTTCTGTTCTCCTTCTCTTTTGCATATGTCCTTTTCTGTTCTCCTTCTCCTCTTTTGCATATGTCCTTTTCTGTTCTCCTTCTCCTCGTTTGCATATGTCCTTTTCTGTTGTCCTTCTCTTTTGCATATGTCCTTTTCTGTTCTCCTTCTCCTCTTTTGCATATGTCCTTTACTGTTCTCCTTCTCTTTTGCATATGTCCTTTTCTGTTCTCCTTCTCTTTTGCATATGTCCTTTTCTGTTCTCCATCTCCTCTTTTGCATATGTCCTTTTCTGTTCTCCTTCTCTTTTGCATATGTCCTTTTCTGTTCTCCTTCTCCTTCCTCTTTCATGTCATTTATGTATATATTGTTTTTATCTCAGTCTTTTCATATTTCTTTTATTTGTTTCTATTCATGTCAGTTATACTTGATGACAAATTTGATCCTTACTTCCCCACCTTTAGCCTGTCAGCGTCCACCCCCACTCAAATGGGGTTTAAAGGGTGGTTTACACGGTCATACGGTTCGTCGAACGTGGTTCAACAGACAAGTGTTTGAAGTGATGTTCGAACGTGTGAACGGGGTATTTGGTTGTCGAACACGTTCGAACATCACTTCAAACACTTGTCTGTCGAACCGCGTTCGACGAACCATTTGACCGTGTAAACCCCCTTTAGAGGAAAAAAAAAACCGGAATACAACAACTTCTTATGGCAAACTTGATGAGTCTCGGCCATTTTTCTTTTCATTATTTTGTTTATTCGAATTAGCTGATTTTTCAGTTTTTTATTTATTATTATATCTTTGAATATCGTCATTTTTTTATTTCTTCCCATCAATATCTTTATCGTTTACCTGTCCTTATTACTGACAATAAGTATGGTCAATTTATCTCCACATAATTGGTAGTCACCGTGGCAAAATGGTAACGTCCTCGACTTTGAAGCGTCGGGTCGAGGGTTCGCGCCCCGCTGCGGTCTAAGATTAGCAAGGGCATGCACTCAGGGTAACGATTACATCTGCCAAAACCAAAGTCCTTCACAAGAAGGCACCGTCCTAATAGCGATCCTGCATAAGCGGAAAAAGCTGTAGTGGAAGAAATAGAAGATGTTACAACTGCTTGTTCCGGTTTTACGTCACGGACTCCCTTTTCTACCAAGGGCTATTAAATTTAAATACTGTTCGGTCTGTATAATAGTCACCATGGCTCAAGCGGTGGCGTCCGCGACTCTGAGGCGTCACGTCGAGGGTTCGCACCCCGTCACGGTTTGAGGTTAGCAGGAGCATGCACTCAGGGTAACGATTACATCTGCCAAAACAAGTCCATCGAAAGAAGGCAACCGTCCTAGCCCTTGATTGAAAAGGGAGTCCGTGACGTAAAACAGTAAGCTGTTCGGTATGTATAATATTCTATATTAGACCTATTTTTTTATTTATTTATTTATTTATGTATTTTTTTATGATTGTGACACCAGGACGGGCCAAAATAAATTATAAAATAAAACAGCCCTCATCGGGCCAAGGCACGAAGAATACATAAAGTGAAGAGAATCAGATATGGAGAGTGTAATGACTTGTCAGATGTGAAGGGATAAAAAAAGATGTGTGACGATTATCCAAGAATATTCAGTGTAGCTGTAGGCATAGAAAAAGAACCGTAACTGAAGGAAGACTTAACATCGAACTGTCCTGGACAGACCTACTTATGTTCAAAAAACCTTCAGCTGTAGTATCGCAACGGGCGGCTGTGCCATGAGCCAACTTACTACATTTATTAATTTATATCTTTTTTCTTGTTATTCACACTAGGGCATCGTTCCATAACCCTCCTCTATATCAGGTTCCCTCAAAAGTTATATTTATGAAGACTGAATAAAAAATACTTGTCCCAGGACGTTAGATATTGTATTCTTACGAAATTCAAGTAAAGTTCCCTTCCTATGCCTACAACTACCCCAAATATTCTTGGATATTCATTACTCATCTCTTATTATCCCTTCACATCTGACAAGTCACAACACTCCCCGTCTATGTTTCTCTTTGCTTTCTTACTCCTCATTATTATGACTGAGGGTTCGCGCCCCGTCACGGTCTGAGGTTAGCAAGGGCATGCACTCAGGGTAACGATTACATCTGCCAAAACAAGTCCTTCGCAAGAAGGCAACCGTCCTAACCCTTGGTAGAAAAGGGAGCCCGTGACGTAAAACCGGAACTATTCTTTCAGCCTGTTATTTTTTATCGTTTTTCATTCTCTTATTTTGCCTTTTCCTTAAACTGCTACTTTTTCTTAATTTTCTTTGTCCGATCCGGCGTCACACTTATAAAAGACTGAAAGTTGTCTGATGGATTCCCTAAAGGGGGGTTTACACGGTCAAACGGTTCGATCGAACGCAGTTCGACAGACAAGTGTTTGAAGTGATGTTCGAACGTGTGAACCGAACGCAGTTCGACAGACAAGTGTTTGAAGTGATGTTCGAACGTGTGAACGGGATATTTGGTTGTCGAACACGTTCCGTGTTCGACAACCAAATACCCCGTTCACACGTTCGAACATCACTTCAAACACTTGTCTGTCGAACCGCATTCGACGAACTGTTTGACCGTGTAAACCGCCCATTATACACAACAACAAATCGCCATAAATTTAACCTTTAAGAACGAAGCTATTTAATCTTTCATCTGTGATATTCGCATGCTGTTTGGTTGCATAATGGATGCTTATTTTAAATTCATATATTTTTTCGTGTTCCTAATCTAATATTTATATATTCTGTAGTTAATGTTAGCGATGCAATGATGACCTTTTCTATTAATTTCTTCTTCTTCTTCTTTTTTTTTTCTCAAATAATGACAACCTTTTCCCCAAAGACACCCAGAGTGCTATGCAGTAGGGAAAGAGTCTGCTATTATTTTCTGCTTATTTCTTCTTTTCTTTTACCTCCTAAACTTGACAACGTTTGTCTGCTAAGCAGAAGAAACCATCCGGAGGAAAGAGCAAGGTCGTGACGTCATTCTAAACCTGTCGGTTGAGACAGATAATAGAAACATCTCTGTAGTATTTCGGAGTAAGATATTCCCGCCTTGTTTATTGTTGCTTGCACAATGCTTAGTCTGCCTGTGACTCATTTAGAGGTTACAGGTTTAGCGTGTGTGTATATATATATATATATATATATATATATATATATATATATATATATATATATATATATATATATATATATATATATATTTTCCGGTTTTACGTCACGGACTCCCTTTTCTACCAAGGGCTAGGACGGTTGCCTTCTTCCGAAGGACTTGTTTTGGTAGATGTAATTCTTACCCTGAGTGCATGCCCTTGCTAACCTCAGACCGTGACGGGGCGCGAACCCTCGACCTGACGCCTCAGAGTCGCGGACGCAACCGCTTGAGCCACGGTGACTACATATATATATATATATATATATATATATATATATATATATATATATATATATATATATATATATATATATATATATATAAAGTTTCATTGTCACTGTTAGTCCCCATATTAGGGATGGACACAGACGGACTGAAGCTGGGGAATTAAGGCTGGGTGCCCTTCCTATTGCCCCGTCGTGGGCTCGAACGCGGGTCCGTCACCTCGCGAGTCGAGCATTCCACTGCCACGCTACGACGGCTTGTTTCAGCAACGTCACTTTCAGATATATTTTATCGTGTTCCGGTTTAACGTCACGGACTCCCTTTTCTACCAAGGGCTAGGACGGTTGCATTTTATCGTGTCTGGTACATAATGAGATCAACATCCTCGAACTTTTTTCTATTTGTTTCGTTTTTTTTTTATTGTTCACTCTCTACTGATATTTTAAATTTATAAATGTGAACAGTATAATCCTTACCAAAATACAAGTAGATTCAATTATTGAGAGAGAGAGAGAGAGAGAGAGAGAGAGAGAGAGAGAGAGAGAGAGAGAGAGATTAGCTACTATTTTAAGGCATGAGTAATTAACATCTTCAACGAACAATTATGATAAATCCTTATGTATCTTTTAATTTCTAAAAACGTCATTAATCTAATTAAAACACAAAATGAAAACATATCATAGATAATACTATCTATTATTATATATAGAAAAGAAGAGTAAAAAATAATGATTAAAATACCCAAATGAAAACACATGGACCACTCACTCCACAGCGTAGAATTAAATCTCGTGTGTAAAAAAGAAAACAAAAAAATTTTTACCACCTGTTTTTATCGTTCGCTCAGTACAAGTGACTTTATCTTTTTAAGCGTTTTTTATTTATAGATTCTCTCAGTACATTGGAATTTCTCATTTTTTAACTTTTTTTTCATTATTATTATTATTATTATTATTATTATTATTATTATTATTATTATTATTATTATTATTATTATTATTATTATTTATTGCATTTTTGTATGATATCCTTTGCATAAAATTTTATTTTTTTAGCCTTAAGCATTTTATTATATGATATATATATATATATATATATATATTATATATATATATATATATATATATATATATATATATATATATATTACCTCCCGTGATATAATATGAGCTTACATAAATAGCGTCTCAAAAACACGTGGTATATCTACTGTTCTACTTCCCTTTAAAGGTATCTAATGAAAGGCAGAGGCAAGGAGCAGTGTTAGCACAAGAGAACGACTATATATCCATCATAGTTTTTTGCAATCACGTGGACCCAGTAATATCCTGACAATGGCTGAATAACCAGGTAGACCTACAGGAAATCACTGATCCTCCCAAGTAATTTCCCAATTAAATCGGCAACAGCTTGAAACAGTGAAAGCTAATCTAACCCTGGCCAGGATCGAACCTGGGGCCAGTATATTACCAGCCCCAGACGCTACCGCTGCTCCACATTGTCGCTAACTTGATATGATTAGTCTGGGTTAGTTGGGTTTATTTATGAGTTAGATCAGTGATTCCCAACCTTTGCACCTTGGAGGAACCCTTGTAATAATTTTTAAGATTTCAAGAAACCCCCCCTCTCTCTCTCTCTCTCTCTCTCTCTCTCTCTCTCTCTCTCTCTCTCTCTCTCTATATATATATATATATATATATATATATATATATATATATATATATATATATATATATATATATGTATATATATATATATATATATATATATATATATATATATATATATATATATATATATATATATATATAATTATTTTTAAGAAAAGTTCTTGAGCAATACAATTCATATGAAATATACAATTATATCACATTGGAGTTCACACTAAGTCGTCAATAATGGTATGATTTACTGTCATTTTGTAATAGCACATAATTATTTTATGGGTTCTCGCGAAACCCCTGGTGATGGTCGGCGAAACCCCGGTTGGGAATCACTGATGATAATCCAGCCTCCGGAAGTAGCAAAAGTCGGTGCTTAGCCCAATACTGGATCAGTGGAGAGGATTATGATGTCAGGATGAACATCTGGCCGTATAAAATCTCTGAGTCAGATTCAGTAAAAATCACCACAGACGCTAGTAAGAAACATCGACCCTATATGAATATGGAATAGATAGAATAAAGATAACGACTCCCAGTGCATTAAATTGATGGATTGGATTAGGTTTTACCTCACAAACTCCCTTTTCTACTAAGGGCTAGGACGGTTGCCTTCTTACGAAGGACTTGTTTTGGCAGATGTAATCGTTACCCTGAGTGTATGCCCTTACTAATCTCAGTCCGTGACGGGGCGCGAACCCTCGACCTGCCGCCTCAGGGTTCGCGCCCCGTCATTAGATAATCCAGTAATTTTTTAGGTTAGGATAGGTTAGGCATTAATCTAACCTAACTTAACCTAACGTATCTAACAAATTCCAGGGTTAGTTAATGCACTAGGAGTCGTTATCTATACTTGATCGCATGAAATACCTTCAAATTCATCCAACACCAGCATTTGCTCCCAGAGAGTCTAGTGAAAAACAGCAACACTATATAAAACATGGAAAAAGAAATATATCCGATAAACAAGAAGACTTAGGACTCGGGTAATCTCGGACAAGCTCACAAGGAATCTTATCTGCTAATTGACATGTTAATTCTTCTTTTTTTTTTATTCCATTTATCTGTCAAGCTCCAGTCAATTTACTGATTGATGTGATAACGATAACGGGGTTATTTAATCAGTGGAGGCAGACGCCATCTTGGATATGAGCTTTATCGATATGTACTTCTTTTTATTATGGTTAAAGATTTATAATTCTTGCATTTCCTCGTAAAATTTTAAGCTTGATCTATTCTTTATTTTTGTTTACACACACACAGGCACATGGACAAGGATATGTTTTCAAATATAGTTTGTTCAGAGCTTATTTTCACACTTTATTTCACTCTATGGGTATGTATATGTAAACATTTGTCTGTCAAATTATTAATCTTACATAAAACGAGAGAAATAGAGAATATCACTGATAGTGGGGACAAAATAAATGATTTTGAATATAAATAACAGGAAACTAAGTAATAAGATTTCTCTTCGTCTCTTGACCCAGTAAGGAAATGCATATCTATCCCAAGTCTCGTACCACCGGATCTTGCACCCACACATGATGAGTAAGATTACTCTCCTTATGGCATTTCAAAGCAACATTATAAAGAGAACTTTTGCTTCTTTTTCCTCTATCGTTTTTTTTTTTTTACTGTGTGTGTTATTGGTTCATGTGCCATATATACTTACATACATACATACATACATATATATATATATATATATATATATATATATATATATATATATATATATATATATATATATATATATATATATATATATATATTTTGCCCTTGGCCGGGATTTGAACCTGAGATACAGTTAGTGTGCCAAGGCGCTACCGACTACATCACTGAAGGTCTAAAAGAAGTAGCAAACCTCACAGGTAACTGCTGTGCTAGGAAATGAACACATTCAGTGGTGTAGTGATAGCGCCTTGGCACACTAATTGTGTTCCAGGTTCGAATCCCAGCCAGGGGCCAAATATGTTTCATGCTTTTGCATATGTCAATGTGTTTATTTGATTATATATATATATATATATATATATATATATATATATATATATATATATATATATATATATATATATATATATATATATATATATTATTAGATGCATGAGAATGCATATACCCTATTGGATTTATGGAAAAGAGCCTTATGCTTGTAATTTCCAGTCATCTAGTATATTTTTGGTCACTAACACTGCTTGCAGTTAGTGTTTGTAATTTCATATGTCAGACAAAAACGTATTATACGAAGCTTCAGACTATGACCTCTAGTTCTAGAACCATCCATATAAAATTATCACCACCAGGAATTCCGTTAAAAGTATTGAGAAATTTGATCTTTAGTAACATATCCTCCATTGTTCCCTGACTTTAACTTTTTTTTTATCTTACTTCCGGAGGCACATTCCCAAAACAGCTCTGTATTCAAGGTTAGGCCTCATATTTCTTTTTTATGAGTGTGACACCGGGACAGGCAGAAACTGCCCTCATCAATAAAGGCCCGGGCACGAGAAAATAAAAAGACGAAGGAAAAGAAAAAGGTTAAGGGCAAGGCAGAGATGAGGTAATGTCACACAAAGGAAAACGACAGACAGAATAAAACTGTTTAAGTCCAGAGAACCCAGAGATATGGAGGACTTGGCTCTGAGATGACGATAGATCTGCTTTTTGAAGGATGAAAGGTCACAAGAATTAGGAAAGACAGGAGGAAGAGACGTTGTGTAGAAAACTCCAACCATTTCTTTGTTCATTTGTGTGAACGGTA
Organism: Halocaridina rubra; assembly: GCA_037179515.1. Lineage (NCBI taxonomy): Eukaryota > Metazoa > Arthropoda > Malacostraca > Decapoda > Atyidae > Halocaridina > Halocaridina rubra. The sequence continues at coordinate 114,147 of JAXCGZ010011440.1, forward strand.
CCCTTTTCTTGTGTTAAGAAAGCATACACTGCCTTTACTGTACCATTTATACCTATATCTGGTGATATATCTGTCAATACTTTTACCCCTTAGGCCGCTTTTACACCAAAGTGGCACGTCGCACGTTCACTGATTTTCAACATTTTGGAGTACTACGTGCCATGTGCCACGTGCGACTTGCGTCGCATGTAGCACATGGTACGTGTCACGTCATTTCTGTGTGAAAGGTTTCATATATTTCCGGATGTTCATTTTCAATAGGCGTGCCACGTGGCATGCCTCGTGCGACGTCCACTTTGGTGTGAAAGCAGCCATAATTGATGATAGGTACAATGTTCACTGATTTTCAGCATTTTGGAGTATCTCCAAAGTCCATTGACTTCATGAACATGATGCTAAGTGCCACAGATAATGGCAGGGGACAGTTCTCAAAAGTGTTTAATTACCTAATTGCTCTCACTTAATTGTGCTTACGAGAAAAAGTTATATGCTCGTACCTCCCCGTCTCCTGCTCGGTTCCAATTTTTACTCAATGATGCTTATAATATTTTTCAGTAAAATTATAAATTAAGTTAACATGGCACAGCTGCCCGTTGTGATACTACAGCTGAAGATTTTTGAACTTAAATAGGACTGTCCAGGACAGCTCGATCTTAAGTCTTCCTTCAGTTACGATTCTTTTTCTATGTCTACATCTACACTGAATATTCTTGGATATTCGTTACACATCTCTTATTATCCCTTCACATCTGACAAGTCATTACACTCTCCATCTCTGTTTCTCTTTACTTTTGTATTCTTCGTGCCCAGGTCCGATGAGGGCTGTTTTATTTTATATTTTTTTTTATTTTGGCCCGTCCTGGTGTCACAATCATAAAAAAAACTACCTCCTCGCTTACCGAATTCCAATCTTCAACTATTCTTACTCTAAAAAAGTACTTCCTTACGTCCTGCGAAGATGTTTGCTTACGAAATTTCAAGCTATTACCCCTGATTCTATCAAATTATCGCCCATTGTCCACTCTGTCAATCCATGAAGGAATTTAAAATCCATCACCATATCCCCACTCATTCTTCTAAGTTCGAGTGATGGTAAGTCTAATTCCCTCAGCCTTTCCTCATAGCTGAGATTGCGTATTTCCGGCTCCAGTTTCGTAGCATGTCTTTGAACTTTTTCCAGCTATTTTTTTTTTTCAAATGGGGATTCCAAAAGAGTGCTGCATATTCAAACTTTGGCCTCACATAGGTTACATAAATATTTCTGAACATTTCCTTGTCCATGTGTCTGGAGGCTACCCTTGCATTTGCTAAGAAAGCATATGCTGCCCTTACTATGCCATTTATATGCATTTCCGGAGACAAATCTGCGAATATGTTCACTCCTAGATCACCATTATTCTCTGTCTCTTGAAGTTCTGCACTTGCTGTTGAGTACCTAAGCATGACGTTATTGCACTTGTACCTATTCTCATCACCTTACATTATGAAGTATTGAATTTTATTAGCCACTTTTATGGCCACTCATGCAGACTATTTAGGTCTTCCTGAAGTTCTCTACCATTGTTCTCGTCTTTTAATTTTTTCACAATCTTTCCATCATCTGCAAGCATAATCAAAAATGAATTTAGAGACTCCTGTAGGTCATTTACCTTATGTAAGAAACCAAAATGGCCCTAAAACTGAACCCTACGGAACCCCACTACTAACCCCTTTTCAGTCAGACACTGAGTGTCTTACTCTAACCCTCTGTTCCCTACCTTCTAAGTAAGTTATTATCCATTCTCCTATTCTTGTCCTTACTTGCAGCTACATAATTAGTCTCCCTTTTGGGGCCCTTATCAAGTGCCTTCTGAAATGTGTATTTATATGGTTGTAACTATTAACCTTTAAAGATGCTGTGTATTGATTTTAAATGTTTATTTACTATTATATTTTTGCATTTAAGAGTATCCTTCAAGATAAGTTGGTGAATTTTTGTAGCAGCATTTTATTCTTAATGTTTTCATGAAAGAAAAAAAAATAGGGAAAAGGGAAGTCACGAACTTAGGGTTCAGATGCCTTCTGCAAAACTCCGATTTGCAGAGGGTATCTGAGTGGGGCACCCAAAATTTAGTTAAATTTAATTCCTCCAAGACACAGTTTCTGGCCATCTCTTTGTCTTCTTCTCCTCCTGATAGCCCTGTTGTCTTCGAAACTTTCAAAATTGACCCTCTTAATTTTATTAATATATTAGGAATCCATATAGCCTCTAACTTGTCTTGGAGGAATCACGTAATCCAAGTTTCTAAATCTGTATGCAAAAAAATTTGGGGTTCTATTTCGTGTTCGTCATTACTTTAACTCTTTACAGTTACTTAAGATCTATAAAGGTCTAATCAGTTCCTGCTTAGAATATTGCTCGCACATCTGGGTTGCTTCTTCTTATACTTATCTCCTTGATAAGGTTGAATCTAAGGCAGTCAGAGCCATTTATGACCCTTCTCTTACTTCTAATCTGGATACTTTCTCTTCGCCGTAAGGTATCATCCCTTTCACTTTTCTGTTGCTACTGCTTCCATTGCTGCTCTGATGAGTTGGCGAGTTGCATCTCTCCCCCACTGCTGAAGCCGCGTAACACTCGCCAAGCGGACTCGTCTCACAATACTGTGTGGAGATTTGTAGCTCGCGGATTGATCGGTGCAGCGACTGCTTATTCCCATCTACCTCCAGACCTTGGAAATCTCTTCCTCCTTCTGTCTTTCCTAATCCTTACAACCTATCTTTTTTTTTCAAAAAGCGGATCTATCGTCATCTCAGGCCTAATCCTGCCATATCTCTAGGTCCTCAGTACTTTTACCATTCTTTCAGTCTGTCCTTTTCCCTTTTGTATCATTACCTCATCTCTGCCTTGTCCGTAACCTTTTTCTTTTCCTTCGTCTTAATGTTTTCTTCGTGCCCGGGCCTTTTTTGATGAGGGCAGTTTTCTTGCCTGTCCCGATGTCACACTCATAAAAAAATACAAGTATGTAAATTCACACAAGATGAAATTATATTCTTAGAAGTATTGTAAATATATTTCAACTTAGAATTTGATGCAGTAGATCGAATACTCTTAAATGAACTCTAAATATTTATAGTTTTTGTTCTCTTAATAAACTCACCAACTAATTATCGTTAGATCTGACAGACTGGAGAATCCATTTCATCTTCGGTGTTAAAAAAAGAATTTTCACTTAAATGCTCTCTCTCTCTCTCTCTCTCTCTCTCTCTCTCTCTCTCTCTCTCTCTCTCTCTCTCTCTCTCTCGATGGATGGATGGATATATAGTTAAATTCATAAGAGCAGGTTGGAGAGAGATAATTATAATTGTTTTTCCATTTATATATATATATATATATATATATATATATATATATATATATATATATATATATATATATATATCCTATGCATGTCAAAATAGAACTCCAAGATTGTTAACGTTCAGTAATTTAGGTCACCTATTACAGCAGATGAGTACCTCTGACTTTAAGTACCAACAGACCTTGCCAAGACGAAATACCCACAACAGTTAAATAATCCCGTAAATTATTAGGTCAGGTTAAATCAGGTTTTGTGACTTAACTTTTTAAATATGAATAACCGTAAGAGAACATTGGGGTTACTCTTGTTTACAAGATCCCTACCAGTGACTATATGCCCCAAGCCATTTCTCTTAATTATTAGGGCATGCGGTTTATTGTCGCTCAATTTTTTTTAATTCGTGCCATTTCGTTTACAGATAGATTTGTGTGTGTGTGTGTGTGTGTATGTGTGTGTGTGTTTTTTTTAATGTACAGAAGCAAGACTAGTCATTTTTTGCAAGGGATCATTGCATGTGCTTAGAACGAGAATAATTTGCATAAACCTCATTATTCTTAAATTACATTCTTAGATGTGTTGGGTCAGCGGTGAAGTAGTATCATTGCATGAATAGCTTCGGAAAAAGAGGGAGATTTAAAATTAAGAAATGTATGTAATTAATATTTTTATTATATATATTTTTTTTCATGTGTGACACCAGGACGGGCAAAAGAGATTGGCCTATCGGGCCTAGACACGAAAAGTATAAAGTAAAGCGAAAAAGAGATTGGGAGTTAGATACATGAGAGAAATATAACCTATCCACAGAGATATTAGCAGAATCGCCCCTGCCCACTCGTTAGCATAAAGGGGGTTTTACACGGTCAAACGGTTCGTCGAACGCGGTTCGACAGACAAGTGTTTGAAGTGATGTTCGAACGTGTGAACGGGGTATTTGGTTGTCGAACCCGTTTGACAAACGTGATCGATAACCAAATACCACGTTCACACGTTCGAAAATCACTTCAAACACATGTCTGTCGAACCGCGTTTGACGAACCGTTTGACCGTGTAAACCCCCTTAAGGAAAAAGGATAACCTTAATTAATTCCCTTTCGGGTGACTTCAGATTAGATTGTGACGACGAATCCCAAAAGTCTGCTTTCATGCTTCTATTATTATTATTATTATTATTATTATTATTATTATTATTATTATTATTATTATTATTACTATTATTATTATTATTATTATTATTATTATTATTATTATTATTATTATTATTATTATTATTATTATTATTATTATTATTATCATCATCATCATCATCTATATATACACACATGAAAGCATGCGATGAGATATAATGCATTTTTTAATAATAATTATATAAGCCAATGCACTCAAATAAATAATTAAGCAATAGCTAAGAGGCACAGCTGAGGGAAAAAAAAAAAAACTTGGCGGGAACATGAAAGCTTATTCCAAATAGAAATATCACGGTGATATTACCATTTCTTCGGAGACTTTTTCATGCTACCGACAGCTCATCTTTATCAAGATTTAATTCCTTTCCTCTGTAAAAGAGTATTTAACTTTTTGGACCTCTACTTACGTCTGTATAGGAAAGCCACATTCTCCCTTATTAGGGAGTCTTCTTCGTCTACATCTTTTCCCACTTTTATGTTGGATCGATGTTTCTGGCCAGTGTTCTCCATATGTTTCTGTCCCATACCTCATCACCCAACAAACCTTTATACCTCAGGTCGTCACTGATGCAATCCATCCACCTACGCTTTGGTCTCCCCCTCCTTCTCCTACCCTGTATATCCATTTCCATCACCCTCCTCCCAACATACTGTTCATCCCTCCTAACGACATGACCATACCATCTTTGCCTGAGTCAAAGCAAAAATATGACTCTGTGGGAGAAATATACACAGGAGAGGATTCTAAGTCCCCTCGCTCCGTCCTAGTTACTCGACTATTACGATGCTAGTAAGTGAACACGGAGGAGGTAATATTGCCCTTCCTTCAGTTATTACATACTGGCATTATGTAATGACTAATATGTGTGGGAGGTGCCAATAGATATGAGAATTACGCGATATTTCCTTATCTGTATTTTAACAGTGTGGGCTTATCAAGAGAGGTTTATATTTCCCGAGGTAAATATCAAGGAAACTGTGGAACACTCGTATGTTCCGGTTTTACGTCACGGACTCCCTTTTCTACTAAGGGCTAGGGCGGTTACCTTCTTGTGAAGGACTTGTTTTGGCAGATGTAATCGTTACCCTGAGAGCATTCCCTTGCTAACCTCAGACCGTAACGGGGCGCGAACCCTCGACCTGACGCCTCAAAGTCACGGACGCTACCGCTTGAGCCACGGTGACTACTAAAAGCGTGTTTTAAGTCACGGACTCCCTTTTCTACCAAGGGCTAGGATGGTTGCCTTTCTGCGAAGGACATGTTTTGTATATTTAATGCGTTACATTTTGCTGTAACTGGGAATGTATTGCACCTGACTTAAAAATGCATTTTTTTTTTCAGCGTCATTTTGGGACATAATTTTTACCATTGCCGTTAGAATCATCGGATGCTTGGTCATGTAGGTGCTCTTAGCACCCTTCCTATATAGCGCTGGATTTGCATATTGAATATATTAATAAAACGGAAAAAACTCAGAAATTTGTTCTTTACAGTTCCTTGTTAATAATAACCAGCATCACAATGTTAATTTATTAATTCGAATTTTCGTTTTTATTCCGTGGGTCAAACTACACCAACATCGTCAAACTAGCTTCTTTTTTTTTTCTTTAGATTCTCCACCCATGGATGGGTGGAACGGGTCATGAAGGACCCATAGGGCGGTCGCCAGTCGGCACAGGTCCCAACCCCCTACTGTAGTGACCAGCCACAGCAATAACCTCCCCATTAAACAGCTTAAACTCTCTTGCCTGGACGAGGCGCGATCCGTCGACCTCGCGAATGCGAGACCAGCGCATTACCACTGTACTAGCTAGGAGGCTATCAAACTAGCATTCTTCAGTCCACTTGAGGACTAAAAACTATAAAAAAAAAAATACCATTACGCTCATGACGAACACCAGAAATTTATTTATCATTAACTGAGCTCAGTTACAGAAGCTTCGTTTTATAATTATTAAAATCGTCTAAAACCCTTAACTTCTCTTTATCGATTTATTGGTGCCCGGGCCCGATGAGCGTAATTTTATTGCTCGTCCCAATGTCACGCTCATTAAAGAAAATGCAAATGTCATGAAAACATTCGCTCTCAGAGAAGACTTGCAATTTTTTTTTAGAATATGAGCAACAGTCTAAGTTAAATATATTTGGTTTAAAGTGCTCGCAATATGGCAGGAGTGTATATTTATGCGTATTTTTGTGTGTGTGAGTTAATATAAAATATTAATCTTGTGAAATCTTTCTTTTCCTTGAACACATAAGACTTCATCTTATCACTAAGAGTTTTACCAATAAAAATTAATATTCAATCCATATGTTGATTTAACTCTCTCTCTCTCTCTCTCTCTCTCTCTCTCTCTCTCTCTCTCTCTCTCTCTCTCTCTCTCTCTCTCTCTCTCTCTCTCTCTCTCTCTCTCTCTCTCTTTAACTAGAAATAATCTTCGTAAATGTGCAAGTAATATTTCGTCTCGCATAATCTCATTTCAGCATTACTGGCTGAAATGAATGTAAGAGCTTAACTAATATAACTCTCTCTCTCTCTCTCTCTCTCTCTCTCTCTCTCTCTCTCTCTCTCTCTCTCTCTCTCTCCTCTCTCTCTCTCTCTCTCTCTCTCTCTCTCTCTCTCCTGTAAAGAATATTTTCTGACTATGCATGTTTTTACACGACATTTTCTATAGCATAATATTGAGCATTGAAATAGAAATAGTTGTTTGGAAGTACTTTACTCCCAAACATGTAATTACCTAATTGTGGCAATTACATGTATGTATGTATGTATGTATGTATGTATGTATGTATGTATGTATGTATGTATGTATGTATGTAAGTATGTATGTATGTATGTATGTATGTATGTATGTAGTTGTTTGATTACTTTCAATACATAATATCCGAAAGCTCTCCGTGAAGACCGTCATAATATGTGGACGCTATGTCCTATAAAATCCCTTCTCCGTGTTCCCCTGCGTGTCGTAAAAGTCGGCTAAATGGGGCGGAGTGAGGGAATTGAAAATCTGCTATCCTATAATTTCTTCCCGCAGAGTCAAGATATTGTACTTTAATTCAGCCACCTCTTACAAGGGGGAATATGGATTTTATATATAAATTTTCGCTTAAATTTGATACATTTGATGGCTGTCAAACCAAATTCTTAATTTATATTATTAGCTGAGAGTGTCTGTCATGTTCCAGTTTTACGTCACGGACTCCCTTTTCTACCAAGGGCTAGGACGGATGCCTTCTTGCGAAGGACTTGTTTTTGGCAGATATAATCGTTACCTTGAGTGCATGCCCTTGCTAACCTCAGACCATGACAGGGCGCGAACCCTCGACCTGACGCCTCAAAGTCGCGGACGCTACCGCTTGAGCCACGGAGACTACTATGAGAGTGTATGTCATAAATGTTTTAAAAGATTGTTTAACACTGAATGTTTTTTTTTTACTTTTCCGTACTGCATCAATATCTTTAACACACTCAATGTCCGTGTTCCCCTGCGTGTCGTTATAGTCGACTCAATGGGATTGAGCGAGGGGACATGAGTCCCCTCTTGTGTATTTTCCTTCTAGCTTTGCTTGGACCCCTCGTAAGGGCAATTATGACCCTGTGTGCAAGGATGAACTTCCCATAGATGAGAGTACTATATAGGAATTATTGTACCGATAATGATGATTCTTATAATGAATGTCACACTCATAATCACCATTTTCATAATCATGATGATGCTATAAAGATGACGTAAGCATCCCTATCATAGTATATGATCACTCTTAAGGATTACCATTTAGTAGCTAACTTTACTGACTTGCAATATAATGACGTGGATTCTGATGACATAAAACTGAATTTTACGATTACTCAGGTTGTTCCTGATGTAGTCACCGTGGCTCAAATGGTATTGTCCGCGACTCTGAGGCGTCAGGTCGAGAGTTCGCGCCCCGTCACGGTCTGAGGTTAGCAAGGGCATGCACTCAGGGTAACGATTACATCTGCCAAAACAAGTCCTTCAAAGAAGGCAACCGTCCTAGCCCTTATTAGAAACGGGAGTCCGTGACGTAAAACCGTAACTCAGGTTGTTCCTGATATGTAATCTCTTGCATTTTGTACTAATACAGTTAAAGTGGTAGTTTTAGTTAAAAAATACCCTTTTATGCATTTTATCTCGATTTGAGTAGGTTCTTACAGTCGCAGCTGAACTACACATTTTCAAGTAAAAAGACAAATTCTCTTACTTTTTTTTAGTTTTAAAAGTTTTGTAGGTCAGCCTTAAGTTGAATAATATTGTTCTTATGCACGTGCCATATGGAGGTAAAATATTCCCCTCTCTCTCTCTCTCTCTCTCTCTCTCTCTCTCCTCCTCTCTCTCTCTCTCTCTCTCTCTCTCTCTCTCTCTGATTACATTATATGCTTTCAAGCACTTTTTGAAGGTTACCTATATATATATATATATATATATATATATATATATATATATATATATATTATATATATATATATATATATATATGTATGTATATATATATATATATATATATATATATATATATATATATATATATATATATATATATATATATATATATATATATATGCACACGCACACACTAAGATGATAAATATCATTGAGTATAGAAATGGAACCGACCAGGAGACGGGGAGTTACAAGTATAGAGCTCTTGCCCGTAGACACAGTTAGGTAATTACACACACTCACACACACACAGTGTCTGAATGGAGAAGAGTTAGTAGTGGAGTTCCACAGTTTTCAGTTTTAGGGCCACTTTTGTTCCTTGTATATGTAAATGACCTACCAGAGTCTGTAAAATCATTCATGAATATGTTTGCAGATGATGCAAAGATTGTGAAGAATGTAAGAAACGAGAACAATGGTATAGAACTTCAGGAAGATCTAAATAGTCTGCATGAGTGGTCAGAAAAGTGGCTAATGAAGTTCATTGCTTCAAAGCGTAAGGTAATGAGAATGAGTACAAGTGCAAAAAGACCCAAGCTTGACTAATCTGTGGCAGGAGTACAACTTCAAGAGACAGAGAATGAGAGCGATCTAGGAATAAAAACATACTGGCAGATTTGTCTCCAGAAATACATATAAATGGCATAGTAAGGGCAGCATATGCTTTCTTATCAAATGTAAGGGTAGCCTTCAGGCACATGGAGAAGGGAATGTTCAGAAATATTTATGTAACCTATGTGAGGCCAAAAACTCGAATATGCAGCCCCCTTTTGGAATCCACACTTAAAAAAGCACGGAGCTAAGCTTGAAAAAGTTCAAAGACATGCCACAAAACTAGTGCCAGAAATACGCAATCTCAGTTATGATGAGAGGCTGAGGGAATTTAACTTACCATCACTTTAAATTCGTTCATGGTTATGATAGAGTGGATAGGGATCGATATTTTGATATGGCTTGCTCTAGAGAGTCTAGAACTAGAGGTCATAGTTTGAAGCTTCGTAAGAAAACTCCTTTGCAGGATGTAAGGAAATACTTTTTAGTGTAAGAGTAGTTGATAATTGGAATTCGCTAAGCGAGGAGGTAGTTAATGCTAATTCAATCCATAGCTTTAAGGACAGATATGATAAGTATCACTAAGTACAAAATGGAATCGATCAGGAGACGGGAAGATGCGAGCTTTGGGCTCTTTATCGTAAGAGAGCGAGAGAGAGAGAGAGAGAGAGAGAGAGAGAGAGAGAGAGAGAGAGAGAGAGAGAGAGAGAGAGAGAGAGAGAGAGAGAACCAAAAAACAGTATTTACAACCACGAGTTCTAAAAAAATCAACATATAGAAAGAAAAATAGATAGATAGATAGATAGATAAACGGAAAGGCATTGTGAATATTTACTTAAATGTCACTGATACGAATATCCTCTTCTTTATTTTCATTATTTTTTGTGTATAGTAGAGAGGGGCACATGTCTCTGACATCTATGAGATTTTAGTGTTTTGACAATTCTCCTAATGCATTATGTCCTCTGAGTTTGATCATAACCAATATAAAAAAGGATTTGGCTTCACCCAAGCCAGTGACAAGAACATATACTCTAAAATAATTTATATACTTGCTTAATTTCCATTCCGTAAAGACTAAAATTATCATTGATTTTACTTACCGATGGACTTTGATAAAAAAAAAAATATTTATCTGGGCAAGAAGTTCACGTGAGAAGAGAGAGAGAGAGAGAGAGAGAGAGAGAGAGAGAGAGAGAGAGAGAGAGAGAGAGAGAGAGAGAGAGAGAGAGAGAGAGAGAGAGAGAGAGAGATTAAATACGTTCACAGGATCGAGCCATATGTTCGTAATTCCTTGTGTACTGGTTTTTTTACACTGGCCTTTATATTTGTCTTTAAAGCTAAGAATGAGTAACATATACAATTATTTCGCATAAACGTTTCTAATTATTAGCTGCAGATTCAAATGTATAACTCAAATTATTGCTTGCTGTGTTATATGTCACTATTATTCTCCATTCGAATGGGGTTAGGACACCGGTTGGAACTTGCATATTAAGCTGAATGCCCTTCCAAACACCCCGCGGTGGACTCAAACACGGATATGTCACTTCCATAGTCTGTAAAAATTTCTAGACATTACTTTTTCCATATGTCTAAAAGCCACCCATTTTTCTTTTTCGTAAGAGAGCTTTTGTAACCATTACTATACCATTTATAATAATTTCCCCGAGACAAACATGTATGTCAGTATAATTATACATTCAGATCTCTTTCTCCCTCTGATTTCTGGCTAGTACAGTAATAACGTGCTGGCCTCGCATTTGCGAAGTCGAGAGATCGCGCCTCGTCCAGGCAAGAGAGTTTAAGCTGTTTACTGAGGAGGTTACTGCTGTGGCTGGTCACCACAGTGAGGGTTGGGGCCTGTGCCGGATGGCGACCACCCTATGGGTCCTCCGTGACCCTTTCCACCCATCCGTGGGTGGAGACTCTAAAAAACAATCTCCTGATACTAGACAACTTGAATACAAAAATCTGTTTGTTCTGTTACTCATTTTCATTAAATTATGATAGAATAAATCTCTTTTACCCACAAATTTATTAAGTTCCTCTCCTGATACTGAACACCTAAATACAGATCTGTCTGTCTTCTTGCTCAAATTCATTACATTTTGATGGATAAAATCCCATTAACCACTCATCTGTACACTCATATAGACTATTAAAGCCATCTTGAAATTCCTTACAACTGTTTTCGTCTTGTGTGTCTGTCTTGCTGCTTACCAAAGCATTATGTGTAAGAATATGTATATTCTTAACAGTTTGTTTAGTGTTAAGTAAGACCGGCTTTTCGTAATAGGATTAAACAACATACCGAATGGACTTTGTGGTTGCGTGTGACGTCACAGTCTTCTTCTTACCATTTCATGAATAACCTGACTTAATGAATGTCGTTAAATATAGGTCATGGGATAGGAATGCACAGAGGAATGTATGATGACATAGAATGCATTGCATGCTATATATTCATGCTTTGTATTATGCTAATAGGAATTGACTGTAAGAATGTGTATCATATATGAGCTTTGATTTGCATTTGAGTATACGTTATATTGCTTAATTAGTAGCATTTGTACTCTGGATATATACCTCGCTTAAAACTGATAATCGCCAATATTTACAATTTATGAATGTGTTCGAACTGTTAAGCCGCTTTTACACCAAAGTGGCACGTCGCACGTGGCACGCCAGTTGAAAACGAACCCCAGAAAATATATGAAACCATTCACACATAAGTGGCGTGACACGTTCCATGTGCGACGTACTATTGGTAAAAAGTGGCGTAACACGTCCCATGCGCCACGTGGCACATGGGACGTGTCACGACACTTACGTGTGCAAGGTTTCATATATTTCCGGATGTTCGTTTTCAACTGGTGTGCCACGTGGCATGCGACGTGCCACTTTGGTGTGAATGCGGCCTTAAGTTCCAGAGGATGCATAGTTTCATGGGTCACATCCAAATTTTTATATGGTTACTTCACCATAGGGGTTTGCGTGGCATCTTTTCGCCTCTACAGAAAAAGGTTAGGTCAGGTTAGGTTATATTAGGTTAGGTTAAGTTAGTAGTCCCCTGTGATGAGACAAGTGAGTAAATTAATTGAAATAATATTTTCATGAATTTAAGCTCAGTTAAACTGAATAGTTCCTAGTGGGTTCATTCCTATTCTGTCATTAACGTATGTATTTCCTAATATGTAGTCACCGTGGCTCAGTAGTCACTGTGGCTCAAGCGGTAGCGTCCGCGACTTTGAGGCGTCAGGTCGAGGGTTCGCGCCCCGTCACGGTCTGAGGTTAGCAAGGGCATGCACTCAGAGTAACGATGACATTTGCCAAAACAAGTCCTTCGCAAGAAGGCAACCGTCCTAGCCTTTGGTAGAAAAGGGAGTCCGTGACGTAAAACCGAAACATTTCCTAATGCTTTTAAGACCCTCAGTAGTATAGTTGGTAACGCCTTATGGGCACTGATGGAATGTCATTGTTCTGTGGGTTCGAATCTTGGTCGGAGGCAATTATACGTTACCCATTTAAACATATGATAACGTTTATTTACCCATAAATGTTCAAAAATGGCCTGAGACTACATGGCTTCATTATAGACTGATCATCTTCGTCTAATACACGGTCAAACGGTTCGTCGAACGGGGTTCGACAGACAAGTGTTTGAAGTGATGTTCGAACGTGTGAACGGGGTATTTGGTTGTCGAACACGTTTGTCGAACGTGTTCGACAACCAAATACCACGTTCACACGTTCGAACATCGCTTCAAACACTTGTCTATCGAACCGCGTTCGACGAACCGTTTGACCGTGTAAACCCCCCTTGAAACATAGGAAATATAATTCTTGAATATAGGAGACTTCTCATAATATCTTCTTTTCAATCTTATTTTTTATAATTTTATTTTGAATTGCTTTCTTCGATGCACCGGAAAAACGTTATTAACTTTTCCCTTCAATGTTTCCTTCGTTGCTTTTTGACTATTGATATTTCCGGTCATGGCTTTATAACTGCAAAAAAAAAAAAAAAAAAAAAATGGTTCACCAGTTTGATGTTAAGTACAAGGTCACATACAGCTAAAAAAAAAAAAACATTGTAACACGTCTTTGTTCTATATACTGTTTTGTATCTGTTTATTTCTGTTTCATATTCTTACGTTGCTCTCAGTCCTTGTTTATCATTATTCCCATTTTTACATTATTCTCTCTCTCTCTCTCTCTCTCTCTCTCTCTCTCTCTCTCTCTCTCTCTCTCTCTCTCTCTCTCTCTCTCTCTTTACATAGATATAAATATTTTTGTCTATGTCAACTCTCTCGCCTATCCTTCTGCTTCTTTGTTGATAAGCAGATCTCACGTTACTTTATTTTCGCCCTTTTCATAATCTTGTTTACAGATAATCAATCTAGAATTTATCTATGTTGATCTAACACTATATTTAGATTCTTTTAATATCAACCGGTTAATTTACTAGAATGCAAGGGTTATATGGGAACAGGTGAGAGAGACTGGGCTATGTATGAATCTAAAGTTATTTTAAGACACAAGAGCTACTGAGCTCGCTTTTCGCAGTGTAATATTACTCGTCCTTTATATCTGTTTTATTTAAGTACTTAAATATGCGAGATTATCTTTAGATACTCGTAGATAAATGCACGAATTGCTTTATTGAGGCGTAAACATTAGAAAAAAAAATGTTTTGTCCTAAAACATTTTTGTAGCTAACTCGGGATCATTTATGCGTTAATTTCTGGGTTGCTTAACATTAGGTTAATCAGATAAAAAATAAATGAGATTAATTTATTTACTAAAATGTAAGTTTCATGTTATGGTAAATTTTGAAAAAAAGGGATTTTGTCCTGAGCTGCGAGCCATATTTAAGCTGTCGTGTCGTATTCATGAAAGATATCTGATACATTTAATACTTTTTATCTTTCAGTTCAAATGATTAGGATATAATTTGATTAAGAAATGATAAGAGAGTATAGATAAGGATGAACTTATAACCTATCTAAGAGAGAGTCGTTTGTCTGCTACGGCATAGCATAAAGTAGGAGTGATTTGGATTGTGACGTCACACTTCAATGCGAATGGCGCAAGCGCTCTGTGGTGGTTATCGGTTAGCTCTACCTCTGTGAAGGTCCTCCTTCAAAATAAAATCGAAAATTTCCGGGACTTTTTCACTTGTGAATAACGCGTATCATGTCCAAGTTGGAGCAGGTACTCATATTAGAGCCGTCCCAGGAGCTTAAATTTAAGGGTAAGTGGAATAAACGCCACGAGGGCTCAAAATGGGTGTAATTAAGCACTTGTTATTGGGGGCCATCTTTTTAAGGGGATTTTTTTAGGGATTTCGGGGAATGTTTATTTATTTTTCAACTTAAAGAGGATTGACAGTCTTTAAGGTGTTATTGAGAGATACAGTTACTCATCGGTCATGGTGTTTGTGTGAGTGGCACCAAGAATTCTTTTAATGCCAATTCTGTCATGGTGAAATATGGTTCCATAGTAATTCCGGCCCTGTTGTCATTTTTGAAATTGACCTATTGGGACGAAGGCAGACTTGGGCATGACCTTTGATTTGTGCCCAGGATGTTGTCTCATATAGATACATGTTTACATATACGGAGGGCTGCAGGGTAAAAATTTTGAGTTCTCATCAGAGGTTTTTTTTTTAACATTAAAAAAATTTCCACCTTTTATTTACAATTTTATGTAAATTTATTTATTGTTTTGGATTTCTCCATTTTTGGCATTATCATCGTAATGGGCAATTTTTTATTTTAATTATTTATTGGCTGTCACTTGAGTTAAGATATATATTTTAGCGTCAAAACCGTACGTTGGTAATTGTATACTTTCACACCCTCAACGATCTTCATTGTCGTATTTCGATATTTGTGTGTGTCTTCTTGAGATGCAATATATTGTTAGGTTAGCTATGGTTTGGTTAGGTTAGTCTACCTCAGTTAGGAAGTGATTCGTAGCTGTACGATATATCATCATTTATAACTTTAGGGTGTTTAAGTAAACATTGAATATAATTTTAATTATTCAGTAATTTCATAACTATGATGAACTAATCTATCTTGATATAATGAAGTTCATTGGATCATTACCTAACGGAGGTGTGTGAAAGTTAACATTTAGCGAATTTGCTGTTCAGCTTATTTTAAATTGGTTGTTGGAATATGCGTTTATAGGGTTATTTGTGATTAAGATGGTGGTATAGTACATTTGAATTCCCTTTCAAGGAAGATTACAATCCTTGTATATGAATGGTATATTGTTACCTGAGAGCTGATGCTCAGAATATCTGCACTCTGGAAAAGCTTTTGTGGGTTTTGCTTCTTAGTGCTTTCTAATCTTACCTCTCCTTATCTCTTGTTTTGGCATCCTGAGTGTGTTGAGAATGTATAGAGGCCGTTGTGTCGCCCGTTCATCATATTCCAGTCATGGTATGGTTTGGGTAGGGAAAGTTAGGATGTGAAACAACCCCTTGAACTTTACCTAACCAGAATGCAGATACTGTGTGGCCCTGTTGGTTAGAATTATTGGGAGATATGTACTTTCACACCCACAAGTTAGAAAACAATCTGATGGAATTTATTACAACCCTGTTCTGTGGTATGGGGTGGGATAGATGTAGGTGTAACAACCACTTTGACTCGACCTAACTTTACCGAGCCAGAGTGTTGATACGTGTAACCCTGTTGGTAACAACTATTGGCAAATGATAGCTTTCACACCCCCAAGTTAAAAGAAATCTCATGGTTTGTTATATTATTAGGTTTGGTTAGCTTAGTTCTCCCTCAGTTAGGAAAATTAATACAGGGTATTTAGAAGTATTTATTTTTAGTTGTTTTAGATATTGCTTCAATGTTTGATATTTTTATCCCACTTGTTGGAAGTGTGAAAGTAAATACCATTTTCAATATCACTTTTCTTGGATACTTCGGAAGGGATATTTTTTTTTTTTTTTTTTATGCAGACTTCAAGTTTCCTGTTAATAACTTTTTGTTGCAGATTTTGAGTCGTCTCTTGATTCAGACCATACATTTACTCTTCATTAAATTTTCTTTACTTATGAATTGTATTGTCAGTTTTTGAAGCAGACTACTATTGTGCTGTAGATATTCAAACTTCATCACGACATTTGGATACATCCATAAATTTCGGGATCGCTGTTCCTTGTGAATTTATATTCCCCCAACACCTTCGAAAAACATCTTATGTTGTGATATACAATACTTTTTTAGCTCTCAGTACAGCCAGTGGCTTTGATAATTAATGTATCAGACATATGGTTGTTAAATGATTAATGTATTGGGACTGTTAATCTTGCTTCCTAATTGTATTATTTGACTGTAGTGGTCTAGGTGAATCTTGCTTGCATTTTTTCTTTTGAATGGCTTAACAAATTATTTTACTTTTTTATGAATAAACGTGCATATACCTTGTCATATGAGTAGCTTTAGGAATTGAGCCCACAGCTGCGTTCATTCATTTTCTCATATTTTGGTCAATAAATAACACTAGTGCTTTCATGTGATATATATTTTCTCAGTGAAAGGGTTAAATTACCATTCCCAGCAATATTGGATGACCAGTTGGACTTTGGAAGTATATCATGAGAAGCCATTAATATGTGTCATTAGCAGCATTACTAATAGTAATTAGTTTAACTGCATGAATAGCCTTTAGGTAAAAATTCTCTACATTCACTGAAAAAGAAGAAAGAAAACTTTTGCCTTGACAGGTCAGCCTCAGTTAAAAGGTTGGCAGCTGTGACTAGAGGCATGTTCTCGACAACAGTAAATGCTTCTTCGCACAGTTACGTATAGCAATATATAGTACTCATAGATTTTAGGAACATAGTAGCATAGTGATTAGAATGCTAGACTGGAGGTGACAAACTTGCGATCGATCTCGCCGTTGAGTGTTAGGAAGAGCATCCAACTTCAATTCCCCAGCTCCAGTCTGTCTACCTCCATAATGGGGACGAATAGTGACGCAAAACGTAGATTCCAGAAAAATAACTCAGAGATTTGCTCCTAAGTTATGGTTTGTATGGCTGTTGATACTCATGCTATGTTAAATGTATAAGATCAGCACCTATTAGGTAAATTTCAGTAACCACAGGTTGCACATTCATCGTAAGTGATGAAAGAATACTATAGAAATAATATTAGAATAAATAGACTATATTCATTTGGGAAATAGGGTAATTGGCTCACCATTAGTGTACTTAAATACTAAATAACTATAGTTAGACATGTGGTAAGTTATTTCCCCTTAATCTAATAGTTGTGCGTGTTAAAGTTAGGTTTACCTTGTACTTAGCGAAAGTGGGAATGTCATTGTAAGCTAATCATGTGTGAACTTTAGTAACTTAAATGGTCAAATTCCACCTACTTCGTAAGAAATTTTCTCAGCAGCTTATAACATACTATCATGTAGGTTGAATTAGTGCAAATTCTCACCAAAATTTTCCTGTAGTGTGTGTTAATGAGATAAGCAATAGCCATTTGTTGTTAAAAGACTTTTTGGAAGACTAGTAAATTCATATCCTAGAAAACACTGATATAATCCAACAATGCTTTTGTTTTATCAGCAACATTAAACACCCTTTGAAAGTAAGCAGTAAGATATCGCATAAGATGAACATTACTTGAAATTCCATTGTTTGAATGAGATAATGCCATAGTAGAAGCAAGTTTTGGAAAAGCATATAGCTCGAGCAAATTATTCCATGATGAAATCATTATGCTTTCAAATTAGTTTTGGAAGGAATTGGTGTTGATTGTGGACTTGGATTATTTAGAATGTCGAAGGTGATGGATTTATAGAGCTAATTAGCTTTTAATACAGTAAATTCCTTAAGTAAGAGAAAAGCTGCTAGTTATTTTTAAATTGGATTTGTTTTAACTGGTAGTATTGCTTTAGTATACCCATTTAGAAAGATCTAATGTTTTCTGGGGTGTGTGCAGCAAAGACCCTGATGTATTATAAATCTTTCTATGTATGCAGTGACCTGGAGCTTTCTTTTCCCTGAACCCTATAAATTGTCTCTTTTTAGTATGGTCTACTCCAAGATTGGTAATTATATATATTCCCATTCTTCAAATTGATAATGACAATGGGCTTCTCTGTTTTGCACTTAGAAAAAAAGAAAAGAAATTTTGTCCTCTTATCTCTCTTAACTGCAGATTCTCAATTTGTTAAAGGCATGATTTGTATTACATTTTAAGCCACCACTGACTTTTTTCTTCTGTTGGTATTGTATGCCAGAATTCATTAGTGTGTATTGTTCGAATTGCTAACGGTCATATGCTCCATTAGGATTACTCATCATATCACTGCCTATTCTTCTAGTCTTAATAATAAAAAAATTATTTTGGCATCATTCATTAAGATACTTGATTTAGGTAGATATTGGCACTTATTTTCAAAGAAGTTTACATTGGCAAAAGAGCCTGGTTAATGCTTGAAGAGTATTTTTTTGTTGCTTGTCTTGTACTCCTTTGGAATTATATGCTAGTGCAGTATATCCCTGGAGATGTCAACCACTCTTAGTGATTGTGTTTTCAAATTATGCAACTTTGTAATCCCGTAGTTTTATCAGTAACATAAAGTTTCAGGCAAAATGATTGATTATCTTGCACGTTAAGCAGAAGGATAAATTTTATGACATCATTGCAGATAATGATATTATTAGTGTATTAGATAATAAGTATATTGTTGACAAGACTTCATAAGAATTTGCAGGAAGATATTTGTGGACTTATTTCAAAGCTATAATTACTGTGACTGTGTATTTATGTACAGTAAATCCTTGCTGCTTACATGTATTATATATTTAGTTTAGCATGATAATGGAAAATGGAGAATTAGCCACGTCCCTTTGTTGATGAATGCCATGACAGTCACATATACAATTGGAAATAATTTTTATGCAGATTACTTACGTAAATGAAAAGTGGGTACATCATTGTATGTTTGTAAATGGAGATGGTGAGTGATATAGGCTAATAGAATGGTTGTACATATTGCCTCTTTATATATTAAGACCAGGCAAGTCAAAACGCTTCATCCACAACATAGCCCCTTCCTATTACCAACTTTCAATTATGAAAATTGAATGATTTTCCCTATTGTTTTTATTTGTTCATAATACATATTAGTTTGCAGTTCACTTGAAGTAGTCACCATTGACAGTGAACAGTATTGTTACTCTGTTTCTATTTGGAAGTAAAACTGAGATTTAGAGACAAACTCAGGTCGTGGAGTGGGTGTGGCAACAGTGATACTGAATAATAAATACTATTATTTAATAGGAAGATATCTGCATCTCAACTTACATCATTAACATTTTATACTGCAGTAGTTTGGTTAGAGCGTTCAACTCAAGAAGAGACAAATCCACTTACAAGCCCACCACGGGATGTTAGGATGGACATCCAGCCCTAATTCCCCAGCTCCAACCTGTGTCCACCTTCATTTAATTTGAGATTCATAGTGACACAAAACCGGCAGATAGAAATGAGAAACTGTGTGTTTTGAGGTGTTGGTGGCGGTTAAGAATGAATAGAGCTCCCTTGTATTACCATTCTTCCTTAAACTCTTGTTACCTTGATTTTTTTTTGTTACAGTTGTGGCTATCCTACAAATTTTGACAGCATTTAGCATTATACCTCATTTTTTGTTTGTTTTATTTATTCCCCAATCAAATGGGGATGGAAGACATAGACAGATTGGAGCTGGGGAACAATGCTTGATTCTTTACCTATTGCCTCACTTAGAGTTGAATTCGCAAATGTCAGGCTTGCCACTTCCAAACTTACATATCTACCACAGAACTACAGTGAACCCCCTAGTACTATGCCTCAAAAAATCGCCATAAAAGCAATTTGCAATTTTAGGTGATTTATATATGGTCTTGTGTACCAAGATAACCATCCCAAATTTCTGGGAAATTCCTGGAGTTTTATTCATGTATAAGGTTCAACACAACCTAATGGGATATTTTGCGTCTTAAAATTTTAATAAGTCAAGGATAAAAGCTGTTTTCCTTGTACAGTTTCATGTAAAGGCATTATATTGAAACTGTATAAGTATTCATTCCTTGTGTATCTCATATTGCATGTAGAAAGCATATTATTGCTCCCTGGAGTTTACGTGCCATTCCTGATTGGACTGGATTAGGTATCAGACCTTACTCAAGATTTTACTGTTGTTCGTAAAGATTGCATTACAAAACAATTGATAAGTGATTATTGACGACAGTAAACTCATTTCTCATATAATCTCGTAAATAGCAGTAAGTCTAGATATCAGTGTGGTTAGTATAAAAGAGTGAAAACTTTTCTTTCTGGTCGCTGTAGCTGTGAAGTAAATTTTGTGCATAAATGTTTTGCTGTGAGGAATTCATTGGAGAATATTCTTTCATGGGATGTTCGTGTTGTAAGAGATCGTCGCAAAGAGGTCTGACATTTGTCAGTTGATGGTTTGATTGCAAAAAGATCTCGTGTTATTGGTGTTTAGACTAAGTGTAATTAATATATTTGCTTCTGCCTCATTGATTAGACTCATTAAGAATTGACATTCTAAACCATCGGAATGATAAAATGGTATCGGGGTCTTCGGTTTATAGTGTCCTGAGTTACGATGTTTCATGGTTACAACACATCTCCAGAAATTATATTGCTTCTTTTTTGATAATTTTTGGCCTGTATTATGTCGCCCAAGCGTAAAGCATATTCTTCTGATGGCAAGAAAAGGAAAGACATCACCATGGAGGTGAAATTAGAGATAGTAAAATGGATGGAAAAAGGAGAAACATTTCTAATGCATTAGCATATGTGCTTATCTAGTTGTGTTCGGACTTACACTGATATTCGGGTCACATCACTTTTCAGGAACTGAACTCTCACGTATGTCAAGGACCCCCTGAATATGGAACTCTATAGCGATCCATATGTAAATTATTTTTTTGTTGCAGGATATAATGAGAATTTTAGTGTATATCCTCTGTACATGTTTTGAGTGGGCATTTTTAATATGTGAAATAATTCTCATTCACATATGATGTGTGATTAGTACCATTTGTAATTGATCTGAACAGTGTTAGAAATATTGAAGAAAAATAATAGTCTTCTGGGTAATGTTTAATGTTTTTCTCATATTTTTGTTTTCTATGAAATAGTTTTATGATGTTTGGTTTCACTTGTGCGCTAATCCGTCTAAATTCTAAATCATCGTTCCATTTATGAAGTCATTCTTATGGATAATAGGAAAGGCCCCTCCCCAGCTTATCCTGTTCAAGTATGTTTGCTGTGAATATATTACACTTTGGAGTGTGTCTTTTCCTGCCTTTTCTCTCGTTTAGTCCCTTATGCAATTTGTCTTTTTCTTTTTCTCTCATTTAGTCCATAACCCTTGAAGGTGGATGATGACCCAAGTCCTCCAAAACTTTTTGATCTTTTCAAGTCGTTTTATTTCCTTCTAGCTTTTGCAGTATATACTTTAAGGTCTACTTTGCTGTTTAGTTTCATTTCCTTTTAGCTCTTGCAGTATATACTTTAAGGTCTATTTTGATGTTCAGTTTCATATACATATTTTGTAAATCCAGTTCATCTTAGAATATTGCGCTCGTGCAACCTGCTTCAGAGAAGGCTGACCATTTTGATTCCCTGGACTTTTGTTTTATTGTCACCTTGTGAATATTTTTTAGCTTTAAGTTACTGGTAATTTTTTTGAAATATCTACTCACTTCGATGTTTTTTTATTATCTGCGACATTTGCTGTTACACACCCACGTCTCCCTCTGATTTCAGCAGTAGTGTTCCACAAGTTCTGTTCATACTTCCAAGGTTTCAATTAATGTTTTAGATTCCTGTATGTATTTCATCTTGGTAAACTTTTCATTATTTTGTTTACCTAAAGTTCTCCAACTTGCCTCTTAGATAAGATCTCTTTGACAAGAACTTGTAGAGCCTGTTAACTTTAAAGGCAGCAAAACACTGAAATGTCATTACATTCTTTTCCAGATATCTCGATATGCTTTGTAATTACTTAAAGACATTATTGTATCATTCTGAAAGTAATCAGTATGCTTTAAAAACGTTATGTAGCGTAAGGATCCTGTGCAGATTGTTTCTTTATTTAGTTATTTATTTTCTACCCCATTTCTCATACTCTGCCTCAGCGTGTTTCCTCCTGCCTCTGTTTTGTGCTTGTTATTGTGTATTGTTAGCTAATATTGAATTTTTTTTTTTTGATGCATATCTTTATTTTTTCCTTACGCTTTGAACTTTCTTATGACACATACCTTTCAAAAAATTCCTATATCTTATTACTTCTATTTTCTCATCAAATTTTCTTTTTCCTGATCTTTGTATCTCACAGGTGGTCTTCAGGTATTCTACAGATGATCCAAAACTTTTTTGTGAATGACTTCCTCTTTTAATAGTCATTTTACTGAAAATTTATTTACCCCATCATGCAAACATCTGTGTAAACCTGTACTATGTATGGTTATCAAATATTTGATATTCAGTATGTTCATTTGACATTACCGGGGCTGTTTAATCACTGGTAGAGCTTGCAATTTGTTAAGCAGCTAATGTGGGTTCTAGTCCACCAGGTGGCATTTAGAAGGGCATCATGTCTACGTTCATCCCCATTCAAATGGGGATTAATTACAACAATGGAATAGCGCTTTTTCCTTAACAGTACACAGACAGCTTTTAAACGACTCACTGTATTTTTATCTGTTGGTATTGTTGCATTAAGCTGAGGTTATGGCATAATGGTGGTATTGTTCTTATTTCTTACCCTATTTTTTTCAGGTCCTTTCAATGATGTTGTCACATCACAACTTAAACTCAGCAATCCCACAGAGAGGAGAGTATGTTTCAAGGTAGGTCATCTTGTTCTCAGTTGACTGTCAAATTTTTCTCTGATAGAGGCCACAGAGTTATTTTTGCCTTATCAAAGCCTGAGCTCTTGAAGGTATTGTTTTAAAGTACACCCTTCATATCAAATGGTGTATTCAACTAAGCTTGCTCGATGATAAGGGGTCTCATTTGAGATGTTCAGATTCACCCTTCTCCCAAACTTGCTCTGGAAAAGAGAATTTGTATTTTCTTGTGTAGTTGATGTTAATATTGAGCTAATTATATTTATAGAATTTTTTCTTTTTATTTAGTACACACTCAAGGCAGTTTTATTACTAGTTCCTAGAATTCATTTACTTGAAACATTACAATTAAAAATTTACTTCTGTATATTCCTTTTAGCTTTCACTCACTAATAGGATTATGATACCAAATATAAAGGAAATCAGTAATGCTAAAAAAATTATTGTGAATATTTCATTATACTGTATATCTTGTAGTATTTTTTTCCTAGATGTAGTGTACTGTATATGCTTTTATATGCTGTTCTAGAAAAGTCCTAATTGGGTGGTCACTCATATTCACTTCTGATTGGCACAGGTGAAAACAACAGCTCCCCGTCGATATTGCGTTCGGCCAAACTCTGGCTTGGTTGAACCCCATGGCTCAGTTAGTGTTGCGGTAATGCTTCAGCCGTTTGATTATGACCCACATGAAAAAAATAAGCACAAGTTTATGGTGCAAAGTTTATTTGCACCGGAAGGAGACGTTAATTTAGATGGTCTGGTAAGTCCCTATGTGTGTTATTTGGTGCCTTTATCACCTTCATTTAATCTTTTCATGAAAAGTGTGGTAGTTATGAATGTATTCTTAATGAATAAATTAAGATTATTGATACTGTAAAATAGTGTTGTAAATATAGATTGTTTACTACGTAGGGTTAAGAGTCCTGTGAATGCTTCTGTATATATAAATATTTGTTGATCAAATAATGTTGCCAATATTACGATGGTCTTCCAGTAACTTATCAGTTTAGATTAATAGCAAAAAGTGCTTACATGCTATTCTTTCATCATAGTATTGTGTTTTAGTACAAAATAGATTACTGAAGGCTTTATACAGTTAGTGTATTTCAAAGACAGTACAGGGGGAGTTGGCATATGAACCAACACAGGTTGTGGAAGAGCCGGGAGGATGGGCTGTGGCACTCCAGCAGTGCCATCTGAACAGTTGCTAGCTCCCTCGTCATTGCCCGTAGAGCAAAGTAGTCCCCTTATTGTTTTTTTTTTTTTTTTTTGTCTACTACCCCCCAAATTGGGGGAAACAGCCAAGGTAAATGGAAAAGAAAGGATTGTCTTGTCTCTCTATTTTCTTTTCAAAGATATTTGGTTCAGAATACCACCTCCGTATTCTCTTGCATGTTGTATATGTCAACTAAGTGGGGGCAGAGCGAGGGGACTGGAAATAATTTCCTTTGTATACTCTTCCCCCAAAGATTCACGTGTTCTACTTTGGTTCAGCCGCCCACATACTTTAGTATATAGCTATATATTGCAAATTACAGATTTTTGTCTTGTTTGTACTTTTCTTGCTTCCTCCAAGATATTTTGGACCAGAAAGTTCATATATCTTTGCCATATTGCAAGATACTGTTTGGTGTTTAATTTGTGCATATTTTCATTTGACTGTAGGAGAGGATTTTCATTTAATTTTCAATTATCTATCATTACTGTATTTGAAGTTGATTGGACATGACAACAATCAAAATGGTCATAGTACAGTGCAACCAGTATTGAATGAACTTAAAAAATCCTTGTCTTGGTGAAATGGAATGTCCTCTTTTGGGCATATTTCCCCTATGAGCCATAGACTTTGATGAAATAAAATAATCGGTCAGAATATTTTGCAGTAATGAGAATATCCATTTATCAGTTAGGTTAATGGATATCATATTTCATGTACTGCAATATATATAGGGTATTTACTGAGTGGTTTATGTTTAGCAGTGCAACTTCAAGATTACCTTAATATAAGGTAACAATGTAAGCTGATACCTAACC
>JAXCGZ010011441.1:0-2500 GCA_037179515.1 Halocaridina rubra
TCCTTAAAACTATGGACTGAGATAACATTAATTACCTCCTCGCTTAGCGCATTTCAATTATCAACAAATCTTACACTAATAAAGTACTTCCTTGCAACTGCCAAGAAGTTTTCTTACGAAGCTTCAAACTATCACCTCTAGTTCTAATCCCAGCCATATCATAATATCGAGCCCTATCCACTCTGTCATAACCATGAAGGAATTTAAAAAGTGTCACCATATCCCCCTAATTCTTCTAGCTTCGAGTGATGGTGTGTAATTATCTAATTGTAATTACCTAATTGTGTTTACGGAAAAGAGCCCAAAGCTCGTATCTTCCCGTCTCCTGATCGCTTCTATATTATACTTAGTGATACTTATCATACATGTCCTTAAAACTATGGATTGAGATAGCATTAACTACCTCCTCGCTTAGCCAATTCCAATTATCAACTACTCTTACACTGAAAAAGTATTTCCTTACATCCTGCAAAGAAGTTTTCTTACGAAGCTTCAAACTATGACCTCTACTTCTAGAGCCTGCCATATCAAAATAACCATGAAGGAAATTAAATACTGTCACCATATCCCCCCCCCTCACTCTTCTAGCTTCGAGTGATGGTAAGTCTAATTCCCTCAGCCTCTCATCCTAACTGAGATTGCGTATTTCTGGCACCAGTTTCGTGGCATGTCTTTGAACTTTTTCAAGCTTAGCTACGTGCTTTTTCAAGTGCGAATTCCAAAAGGGGGCTGCATATTCGAGTTTTGGCCTCACATAGGTTACATAAATATATCTGAACATTTCCTTGTCCATGTGCCTGAAGGCTACCCTTACATTTGATAAGAATGCATATGCTGCCCTTACTATGCCATTTATATGTATTTCTGGAGACAAATCTGCCAGTATGTTTACTCCTAGATCTCTCTCATTTTCTGTCTCTTGAAGTTGTACTCCAGCCACCGAGTAGTCAAGCTTGGGCCTTCTTGCACTTGTACCCATTCTCATTACCTTTCATTTTGAAGTATTAAATTTCATTAGCCACTTTTCTGACCACTCATGCAGATTATTTAGATCTTCCTGAAGTTCTCTACCATTGTTCTCGTTTTTTACTTTCTTCACAATCTTTGCATCATCTGCAAACATATTCATGAATGAATTTACAGGCTCTGGTAGGTCATTTACATATACAAGGAACAAAAGTGGCCCTAAAACTGAACCCTGTGGAACTCCACTACTAACTCTTCTCCATTCAGACACTGAGTGTCTTACTCTAACCCTCTGTTCCCTTCCTTCTAAGTAAGTTTTTATCCATTCCAAAACATTTTCACCTATTCAAGCCATTGATTGCAGCTTCCTAATAAGTCTCCCATGTGGAACAGTGTCAAATGCTTTCTGGAAGTCTAGGAATATGCAATCTGCCCAGCCCTCTCTTTCCTGTAAGATTCGGCTTACCTCATCATAGAATTCTAATAAGTTTGTTACTGTCGATCTACCTTCTCTGAAGCCATGTTGCCTCACTGACAAAAAGTTGAAGGATTCCAAGTGAAGAGAGATATGATTCCTTAGTAGTTTCTCCATAACTTTGCAGACTATGCTGGTCAAGGAAACTGCTCTATAGTTCAGAGCCGTATCCCTCCTTCCCTTTATGAAGATAGGTATCACATTTGCTTGTTTCCAGCATCTTGGAATCTCCCCCGACTCCAGTGACTCCTTAAATATGATACTTAGTGCCACTGATATTGTGTTTGCGCATTTTTTAAGCACATGAGGGGATATGTCATCAGGACCTGTAGCTTTATGAACATCTAAATCCATCAGCGCTTTGCATACCTCTGTGGCTGTAAGGTTGATGTTCTCTAATACCGGCCCTTGAGCTTCTATCACTACAATCTGAGGGGGTGGGGTAGTTTCTACTGTAAATACTGACTGAAACTCCTTGTTCAATTCTTTGCAGATCTCTTCATCCGTCTCAGTGATGCTTCCATCAGCTCTCTTTAGCCTTAAAACCTGTTCTTTTACCTTCAGTTTTCCTCTGATAAAGCTGTGGAAAAGCTTGGGATTCTCTTTAGCCTTCCTGGTGATGTCCCTCTCATAGTCTCTCTCTGCCTCTCTCCTTTTACTTAGGTAGTCATTTCTTGCTCTTTTGTAGGTTTGCCAGGCATTTATGTTTTTTCTCCTCCTATACCTTTTCCAGCATTTGTCTCTCCACTCCTTAGCTCTTTTACACCCATTATCGAACCATTTCTCTCTGGCATGAATTACACCTACTTTGGTGACAGGTATGCAGCAATCTACTATCTTCCCATATTTCTCACAAAAGATGTCATAAATTTCTTGTACAGATTTGTTGTAAAATAAGGTTCTCCAGTCAATAACTGCAAAAAGCTCATTCATTTTGATGTAATCTCCTTTCGGATAGTTCCTCCTCATGTCCTCAGTGCCTCTACTCTCAGGAAGAATATCTTCAATGATATACTCCATCAACAACACACCATGGTCACTCTTTCCAATTGGTGGTTC
>JAXCGZ010011441.1:20000-32500 GCA_037179515.1 Halocaridina rubra
AAAAAATAATTCATATATATATATATATATATATATATATATATATATATATATATATATATATATATATATATATATATATATATATATGTATATATATATATATATGTATATATATATATATATATATATATATATATATATATATATATATATATATATATATATATATATATATATATATATATATATATATATATATATATATATATATATATATATATATATATATATATATATATGTATATATATATATATATATATATATATATATATATATATATATATATATATATATATATATATATATATATATATATATATATATGTATATATATATATATATATATATATATATATATATATATATATAAATATATATATATATATATATATATATATATATGTATATATATATATATATATATATATATATATATATATATATATATATATATATATATATATATATATATTTATGTAAATATATATATATATATATATATATATATATATATATATATATATATATATATATATATATATATATGTATATATATATATATATATATATATATATATATATATATATATATATATATATATATATATATATATATATATATATATATATATATATATATATATATATATATATTTATGTATATATATATATATATATATATATATATATATATATATATATATATATATATATATATATATATATATATATATTTATATATGTATATATATATATATATATATATATATATATATATATATATATATATATATATATGTATATATATATATATATATATATATATATATATATATATATATGTATACATATATATATATATATATATATATATATATATATATATATTATATATATATATATATATATATATATATATATATATATATATATATATTTATGTATATATATATATACATATATATATATATATATATATATATATATATATATATATATATATATATATATATATATATATATATATATATATATATATATATATATATATTTTTTTTTTTTTTTTTTTTTTTATATATATGTATATATATATATATATATATATATATATATATATATATATATATATATATATATATATATATATATATATATATATATATACATATATATATATATATATATATATATATATATATATATATATATATATATATATTTATATATATATATATATATATATATTTTTTATATATATATATATATATATATATATATATATATATATATATATATATATATATATATATATATATTCTATCTACCTTGGCAGTTTCCCCCTTTAACTAGGGATTAGCCGACATCAAAAAAAGAATATAATAAGGGGATTACTTTGCTCTATGGGCAATGACGAGGGAGCTAGCGACCGTTCTGATGGCACTGCAAGACTGCCACAGCCCATCCTCCCGGCTTTTCCACAACCTGGGTTGCTTCACACCTGCCAACTCCCCTACTGCTCCTACCACAGGGCTATCTCTGTAAGATGAGCCCTGTGGTAACAGCAGATGCCCATCAGATCTGCATCACAATCGCTCGCCACTCATTCCTATTCCTAGCATGCTCGCTTGCTTCCTTCACATCCATCCTCCTATTATTCAGGACTCTCCTTACTCCATCCATCCACCCAAACCTAGGCCTCCCTCTAGCATTTCTCCCATCAACTCTCGCATTCATCACTCTTTTCAGCAGTCTATTATCATCCATCCTTTCCACTTGACCAAACCATCTCAGAGCATTCATATCTACTCTGGCTGCAATTTCTCTCCTCACACCCTTTCTTGCTTTCACCATTTCATTCCTAACCCTATCCAACCGAGATACACCAACCATACTCCTCAGGCATTTCATCTCAAACACATTTAGTTTCCGTCTCTCACTTACTTTCATACCCCATAACTCTGATCCATACATCACAGTTGGCACAACCACTTTCTCATACAAAACTTTCTTTACATTCATTTCCAACCCTCTATTCTTCATCACTCCTTTCAACGCACCCAACATCTCATTCACTTTGTGACACAAATCTGCTTCCACTCCACCATTTGCAGATATAACCGAGCCTAAATACTTAAACTGATCAACTTCCTCAAGTGTCTCTCCACTCAACATAACATTCAATCCAGCACCATCCTCATTTCTTGTACACCTCATAACCTTACTCCTTCCCACAATCACTCTCAACTTCCTTCTCTCACACACCATTATAAATTCTGACTCTAACTGACACAGCTTCTCTTCTGAATCTGCCACCACCACTGTATCATCTGCAAACAGCAACTGAGTCAGCTCCCACTCGTTATCATCCCCATCTGCCATTCTCAAACCTCGACCACGCAATCGCGCATTCACCTCTCTTACAACGCCATCATATATACAAATTGAACAGCCATGGTGACATCACACATCCCTGTCTCAGTCCCGCACTCACTGGAAACCACTCACTCACTTTATTCCCTACCCTAAGAGAAACTCTACTGCCCATATGCAAACTCTTCACTGCATGCAACAGTTCACCATTAATTCATATAACCTCAAAACATTCCACATTGCCTCTCTATCAACTCTATCATATGCTTTCTCCAGATAAATAAAAAATGCAAAATACACATCCATATCCTTTGCTAAATATTTCTCACATAACTGCCTAACTATAAAAGTTTGATCTATACAACCTCTACCTCTCCTAAAACCACTCTGCACTTCCTCGATCACATTTTCTGTCTTATCCCTAATCCTATTAACCAATATCCTATCATGCACTCTTCCTACCACTCTCAACAAACTATACCCCTAAAATTACTGCATTCATACACATCTCCCTTACCTTAGTATAAGGGCACTATACAAGCAATCACCCATTCCACTGGCACCGTTGACAACATAAAGCATATATTAAACACTCTCACTAACCATTCCAATGCGGTCACACCCCCTTCTTTCAACATCTCCGCTCTCACACCATCCATTCCAGGTGCTTTACCTGCCTTTGTTTCATACAATGCCCTTTTCACCTCATCTCTTGGAATCTCTCTCTCATTTTAATCTCCCATTACTGCCACTTGAACAGCCCCCACTGCCACTATAGCTGCCTCTCCATCTTCCTCAACATTCAGCAAGCACTCAAAATATTCAGCCCATCTTTTCCTTGCATCGTTCCCTCTTAACATCTGTTCATTTACATCTTTCACTGTCTCTCCCATCCTCGATCCACCCTTCCCTACTCTCTTCACTTCTTACCAAAACTTCTTTTTATTCTCCTCATATGACCTACTAAAATCCAATCCCCACCTAACATTTGCCAACCTCTTCTCTTCCTCTTCCTTCCGCTTGGTTTCCACATTTTTCTCCCTATATCTTTCATACTTCTCCATACTGTTACACTGCAGCCATTCCTCAAAAGCCCTCTTTTTCTCTTCCACCTTCATTTTCACCCCTTAATTCCACCGCTCGCTGCCCCTCCTCATGCCACTTCCAACAAACCTCTTTCCACACACATCACTTGCTTGTCCCACAAAACATTCTTTCATCAACCCACATTCCTCCTCTAACTCCCCAACTTCTCTTTCTTTCACCCTGTCATATGCTACTTTCAACCTGTCCTGATATTCCTGTCTCTTCTTTATCTTTTTCAATTCTTCCACCTTCACCATTTGCCTTCTACATCCCCCCCACTCTATTTCCCCACTCCTTTGCTACTACCACTTTTGCTTCAACCAAAAAATGATCAGACATCCCAGCAGCCACACCCCTAAATGCATGCACATCTTTCACTCTACCAATCATGCTCTTTGCTACCAACACATAATCCATCAATGCTCTTTCTATCACTCTTCCATTTGCCACTCTCATCCATGTATACTTATTTTTTAATTTCTTCTTGAAAAAACTATTACCTATCACCAACTCTAGCTCCACACACATATCTAACAGTCTCTAGCCACTCTCATTCCCACCTGGTACCCCATACATTCCTACAACACCTTCTACCTCTCCATCACCCATTCTGGCAAGCAAGTCACTCAACACAACTACATACTTCCTTCTACTCAGACCATCCACACACCTAGTTAACTCATTCCAGAGTTCATCCAGCTCTTCCTCACTTCTCTCACATTCTGGCCCATATGCACTAGCAAAAGCCCAACATTCCCTACCAATCCTAGCCCTCACCCACATTAGCCTAGATGACACATCTTTCCATTCCACTACCTTATTTACCATCCATTCACTCAGCAATAATGACACACCTTCTCGCTCTTCCCCTTACAACCCCAGACACCCTTCCTGCCACATTACCAAATGCCACTTCTCCTTTTCCTTTCATCTTCGTCTCACACAATGCCAATACATCCATCCTCCTCCTACCAAACATATATCCAATCCCACATCTTTTGCTCTCTATCGTACTACAACACGCACATTTAGACACCGCAAAACTAGAGTATGTATGTATGTATGTATGTATGTATGTATGCATGTATGCACATACAGTGTGTGTATATATATATATATATATATATATATATATATATATATATATATATATATATATATATATATATATATATATATATATATATATATATATATATATATATATATATATATATATATATATCTTGAAAGAGAAGGTAACTTTGGAACATTTATATCATTGTTGAGCTGTCATCATAACGAAAAATTCCTCTCTGATGCTCAACTATAATATATATATATATATATATATATATATATATATATATATATATATATATATATATATATATATATATGCAAAATAAACTGTTATATCAAAGCACGATATGAAGCAAAAAAAGGCCCATAAATAAAACACAAAAAGAAGCGAAGATGTACTACATATTAGGACTGGACTCCAGTCCCCTTCAGGTACAAATGAATTGATAAAGACAAAGCTCTGGATAAAGGTGGGGAGAGATGCTAGCTACGATTCCCAGGAGGATTCACGATGGGATTATCTTGAAACCTCAGGTCAGGTGGACGGTCATTTGGCATAATCTTCTTAATGAGGTCTTTTAATAATGCTTCATCCACAACATCAGATCTTCACTGTCCATTTGATAAATTTAAGGTTTCGGATTTTTCTATAATGGCTGCTTTAAGTATCTTTCTCCTATATTGGCAATTACTCTTATATAGCAATGAGGACTCACTCCAATTAATATTAATTGGAGTGAGTCCTCATTGCTATATAAGAGTAATTGCCAATATAGGAGAAATATACTTAAAGCCTTTATCCAGAGCTTTGTATTTATCAATTCATTTGTACCTGAAGAGGACTGGAGTCCAGTCATAATATATAAGAACATAAGAACATAAGAACATAAGAATAGAGGACACTGCAACATGCCTACTGGCACACACGAGGCAGCTCCATTTTTGAATTGTATTTTCAGCATGTCTAACCTATTCTATTCTACTCTACTTATTTATGCTCTTTTTCTTTTTATGATTTTTCTAATAAGCACTAACCTATTCATACCCACCCTACCTCTGTCATATGTCTATCTAATCTACATTTGAAGGTGTCTAAGGTATTGGCATTTACTATCCTACTAGGAAGCTTGTTCCATGCATCAGCTACTCTATTACCAAACCAATTTTTACCAATTTCCCTTCTGAACCTAAATTTATCAAGCTTAAATCCATTATTACGAGTTCTGGTTTGATCATGAATTTTTAAAACTTTATTAATATCTCCCTTGTTAATCCCTTTAAACCATTTATACACTTCAATCATATCCCCCCTAACTCTTCGCCTCTCTAGAGAATGTGAATTAAGTTTTTTTAATCTGTCCTCATATGGTAGATTTCTGATATTGTGTATCATCTTAGTCATTCTTCGCTGCACTCTCTCCAAGGATTCAATTTCCATCCTATAATAGGGTGACCAGAATTGCACAGCATAATCTAAATGGGGCCTAACTAATGCAAGATAGAGCTGCAAAATAACTTTTTCCGTCCTATTGCTAACACTTCTTGAGATAAATCCTAAAATTCTGTTTGCTTTATTTCTGACTGCTGTGCATTGCTCTCTTGGCTTAAGACTCCTACTCACAAGAACTCCCAAATCCCTTTCACACTGAGAACTCATGATTTCATGGTTATTTAGCTTATAACTAGTATTGTCTTTTATAGTACCCATTTTAACTACTTTACATTTTTCAACATTAAATTCCATTTGCCATTTGTCCGACCATTCAGATAATCTATTTAGATCTTCCAGTAGAGCATGAATGTCTTCTTTTCCATTTATAATTCTACCTATTTTAGTGTCGTTTGCAAATTTACTTAGGTTACTACTGATATCCGAATCCAGATCATTTAGATATACGATGAATAATAGGGGACCCAGTATCGAGCCTTGTGGGACCCCGCTAGTAACCGAGCCCCACTCCGATTTCTCTCCATTTATGCGAACCCTCTGTTTTCTGTTTTTTAACCATTGTTTGATCCATCTGAGAACAGCTCCTCCTATACCATGAGCTTCCAGTTTTTTAACTAATCTTTTGTGAGGAACTCTATCAAAAGCTTTGCTAAAATCTAGATATATTGTATCATATTCTTTGCCACAATCTACTGCCTCGTAAACTTCTGAATAAAAAGACAATAAGTTTGTAAGGTACGAAAAACCCTTAAGAAACCCGTGTTGTGAAAGTTTTATCAGTCTGTGTAATTCTAGATGTGCCCTTATTTTAGTTGCAATTATGGATTCTAGAATCTTACCCACTGTTGACGTTAAACTTACCGGCCTAAAATTATTCTTTTTCACTCGTTCTCCTTTTTTAAATATTGGTACCACATCTGCCAATTTCTACTCCATGGGTACCGATCCTAATTTTATTGAATTATTAAATAATGCAGTTAGTGGACAACTAAGCTCTTCCTTGCATTCCTTTAATATTCTAGCATATATTCCATCAGGTCCCGGAGATTTATGAGCCTTTAATTTATCTATTTCTTTTATTACCTCCTCTCTCGTAATATTTATTGAACTAAGTATTTTATCGGGACTGTCTCTGTAAATGGATTCTACTTCCGGAATATTTTCCAAGTTTTCATTGGTAAATACAGATAAGAAATAATCATTTAAACATGTACACATCACTTTATCGTCATCTGTGATATGACCATTGGCTACGTCAATTGGTCCGACTTTTTCCTTAAATTTTGTTTGATAATGTTGATAAAACCCTTTAGGATTTTCTTTAGCTTCTCCTGCTATTCTAACTTCGTATTTTCTTTTCGACTCTCTAACTATCTTTTTAACTTCCCTGTTTAACTGTATATATTGCTGCCTCACATGCTCTTCACCTCTTTTTAGTTTCCTGTATATTCCTCTTTTAATACCTATAAGATTCTTTATTCTATTGTTCATCCATTTAGGGTCATTTTTTCTTGATCTGCAATGTTTCATGGGAATATAGTCTCTCTGACTATTCTTAAGAGTCATGACAAAATTGTTATATTCCTCATCCAAATTTATATTAACTGAAGGACTGCTGTTCTTTCCTGTGAGAGAATTTAATGTATTGATCTTATCTTGTGATAATCCTTGGCATGTGGTACTCAAATTTCGGGGTAATCCGCTACCTGCGACCTGACCTGCTGGATTAACTACCCACGTCTGTACCCCAGAAATCCCTTCCCATACCTCATTAGATAATTTAGTTTTTAAGCCCTCAAAATCTCCTGCTCTAAAGTTTGGAACAATATTCTTATTTTCCTTTATAGTTTCCTTGAAAATTATGTTAAATCTAATGGAATCATGGTCACTGTTACCGAATTTTTCACCAACTTCTAAATTTGTAACCATATTCTCTCTATTACTAAGAACTAAATCTAGTAAATTCACCCCCGTGTTGCTTCAAGTACATGCTGAGAAAGGAAATTGTCTTCTACTACTTCTAAAAACTCCTTAGAGCTACTATCACCTGTTATGGTTTCCCAGTTAATATTTCTAAAATTAAAATCGCCTACAATGCAAACTCTATTTGACCTGGTCACTTTAGAAATTTCATCGTATATAACTTGCGACTTTATATTATCTAGATCAGGTGGTCTGTAGACTACTCCTACAACTAGACTTTCTATATTATTTTTAATTTCAACCCATATGGTTTCTGAATTTAGATTTGTCTTAATTCCAGACTTAATGCAGCTTCTGAGGCTATCTTTAATATACATAATTACCCCTCCCCCTCTTCTATCTGCACTGCGATCAGCATTATAAAGTTTATATCCTGTAATTATGTACTCAGCTTTAAGGTGTGTGCTTTCTAAATTAATCCAACTTTCACTAATGCATATTATATCCGGTCTCTCACTACATACTATGGCTCTCAGTTCTTTTATCTTGTTACCTAAACTACGGCTATTTGTATAATATACTTTTAAGCATTCTCTAGGTTTACCCTTCTTGTGGCTATTCTTTTTGTTAATATTTGTTCTATGTAACAAATGGTTATTATCCTTAGACTCCCAGTTATTTGACCCACTATTTACTGAACCCTTACTGACTAATTTCTCTGCACAAGTATTATTCATTTCATTATTTGTATCTAACAAAACCCCCCTACCTCTCTGTCTATCATACTAGCCAATACCGAGACACCTGAATTAGAAAGATGCACTCCATCCCTTGCATACATATGCTTACGACTAGTGAAGTGATCCCACCCGTCTATATAGTACATCGTTTCTTTTTGTGTTTTATTTAAGGGCCTTTTATTGCGTCATATATATATATATATATATATATATATATATATATATATATATATATATATATATATATATATATATATATATATATATATATATATATATATGTGTGTGTGTGTGTGTGTGTGTGTGTGTGTGTGTGTGTGTGTGTGTGGTTATTTTTTTAAGAGTGTGACACCGGGATAGGCAGAAACTGTACTCACCAATAAAGGCCCGGGCACTAGAAAATACAAGACGAAGGAAAAGAAAAAGCTTAAGGGCAAGGCAGAGATGAGGTAATGTCGCACAAAGGAAAACGACAGACAGAAAAAAACAGTCAAAGTACAGAGGACCCAGAGATATGGAGGAATAGGCCCTGAGATGAAGATAGATCTGCTTTTTGAAGGATGAAAGGTCATAAGAACTAGGAAAGACAGAAGGAGGAAGAGAGTTCCAGAGTCTGGAGGTAGAAGGGAAGAAGCAGTCGTTGCACCGACCAATCCGCGAGCTACAAATCTCCACACAGTACCTGTGAAATGAGGCCGCTTGGCGAGTGTTACGCGGCCACAGCAGTGGAGGAGGGATGCAACTCGCCAACTCATCAGAGCAACGATGGAAGTAGTAGCGATAGAAAAGTGAAGGGGAAGATACCTTATGGTGAAGAGAGAGAGAATCCAGGTTAGAAGTAAGAGAAGGATCAATTATGAGTCTGACTGCCTTAGATTCAACCCTATCAAGAAGATAAGTAAAGGAAGAAGCACCCCAGATGTGTGAACAGCATTCTAAGCAGGTGCGAATAGACCTTTGTAAATTTTAAGTAACTGCAATGAGGAAAAGTAATGACGAGAACGAAACAAAACCCCCAATTTTTTACATGAAGTTTTAGAAATTTGGATTATGTGATTCCTCCAAGACAATTTAGTGGCTAAATGGATTCCTAATATGTTGATAGAGTTAAGAGGGTAAATTTCATTAGTGTCGAAGACAATATGGTTATCAGGAGGAGAAGAAGATATAGAGATAGCCAGAAACTGTGTCTTGGAGGCATTGAATTTAACTAAATTTTGAGTGCCCCATTCAGATACTCTCTGCAAGTCGTAGTTAAGAGTAGAAGAAAGAGTGATACGATATTGATTACGAGTAACAGATGAAGGTTGTGAAGAAAATGAAGAGGAAAAGTGAAGGGTAGAATCATCAGCAAAGGCATGAAGAAGAGAGGAAGTTGGGGATTGTAGAAGATCATTGATGAAGAGAAGGAAGAGAGTAGGTGAAAGAACAGAGCCCTGAGGAACACCACTGGTAACAGAGAAAGGGCTAGATGTCGTGCCATCAACAACTACAGATATAGAACGGTCAGTAAGAAAACTGGAAATCAGAGAACAGAAAGAAGGGGTAAAGCCATAGGCAGGGAGTTTGGCCAACAGAGCCCTGTGCCAGACTCTGTCAAAATCCTTAGAGGTATCAATGGCGACGACAATGGATTCCCCATAGTTCTTCAGAGAAGATGGCCATACATGACTAAAATAGGATAGGAGATCACTAGTGGATCTTGCCTTGCAGAAGCCGTACTGGTGATCGGAGATAAGTGAGTTATATTCAAGCTGTTTCAAGAGGTGAACATTGAGCAAAGTTTCGAAAGCTTTAGCAACAGAGGAGATCAGAGCAATAGGTCGGTAGTTAGAAGGAATAGAGTGGCCACCCTTCTTAGGAACAGGTTGAACTAGAGTATGCTTCCAAGATGAAGGATTGATACTGGTTGAGAGAATGAGGCAAAAACTACGGCAAAGCATGGGAGCCAGTTTATCTGCAAACTCCTTAAGGAACCTTGCAGGGATACCATTGGGACAAGATGCCTTGTTCGTCTTTAGCGAGCGAAGAACCTTATGAACTTTGCGTGAAGAAAGGATAATGGAGGGCATAGTGTTAGAGATGGGAAAAGACTGAGGAACAGGTGCGCTGGAATCGTTGACAGAAAAGTTGGCAGAAAAATGAGAGCCAAAGAGAGTGGCTTTGTCAGTGGGAGAGCAAGCTATAGAACCATCAGCACGAATGAGAGGGGGAAAGCATGAGTTACAGAAGTTTTTGGAGAGGTTTTTGGCTAAGGACCAGAAGCATTTGTCGGTATGAGAGGAGTTAAGGTCATCAACTTTCCTTCTTATAAAGGAAGCCTTAGACCTTCGAATCTGAGCAGTGCAGCGATTCCTAGCTATAATAAAAGAAGAGCGAGTTAAATCGGAAGGAGAGGCTAGGTAAGATTGGTGAGCCTGCTTCCTAGTCTGGATAGCCATGGAGCAGGCACGGTAAAACCAAGGTTTAGGGTGAGAGAAGGTTTTTGTAGAAGAGGGGATCACCTAATTGTGCATACGGGAAAGAGCCCAAAGCTCGTATCTTCCAGTCTCCTGATCGCTTCCATTTTGCACTTAGAGATACATATCATACCTGTCCTTAAAACTATGGATTGAGATAGCATTAACTACCTTCTCGCTTAGCCAATTCCAATTATCAACTACTCTTACACTGAAAAAGTATTTCCTTACATCCTGCAAAGAAGTTTTCTTACGAAGCTTCAAACTACGACCTCTAGTTCTAGAGCCAGCCATATCAAAATATCGATCCCTATTCACTTTATCATAACCATGAAGGAATTTAAATACTGTCACCATATCTCCCCTCAATCTTCTAGCTTCGAGTGATGGTAAGTCTAATTACCTCAGCCACTCATCATAACTGAGATTACGTATTTCTGGCACCAGTTTCGTAGCATGTCTTCAAACTTTTTCAAGATTAGCTACATGCTTTTTTAAGTGCGGATTCCAAAAGGGGGCTGCATATTCAAGTTTTGGCCTCACATAGGTTACATAAATATATCTGAACATTTTCTTGTCCATGTGCCAGGCTACCCTTACATTTGATAAAAAAAAAAAAAGCATATGTTGCCCTTACTGTGTCATTTATATGCATTTCTAGAGACAAATCTGCCAGCATTTTTTTCCCATATCTCTCTCATTTTCTATCTCTTGAAGTTGTACTCCTGTCAAGCTTGGGCCTTCTTGCACTTGTACCCATTCTCATTACCTTACATTTTGAAGCATTGAATTTCATTAGCCACTTTTCTGACCACTCATGCAGACTATTTAGATCTTCCTGAAGTTCTCTACCGTTGTTCTCGTTTCCTACTTTCTTCACAATCTTTGCATCATCTGCAAACATATTCATGAATGAATTTGCAAACTCTGGTGGGTCATTTACATATACAAGAAACAAAAGTGGCCCTAATACTGACACTGTGGAACTCCACTACTAACTCTTCTCCATTCAGACACTGAGTTTCTTACTCTAACCCTCTGTTCCCTTCCTTCTAAGTAAGTTTTTATCCATTCCAAGACATTTCCACCTATTCTAGCCAATGCTTGCAGCTTCCTAATATGTCTCCAGTGTGGAACAGTGTCAAATGCTTTCAGGAAGTCTAAGAATATGCAATCTGCCCAGCCCTCTCTTTCCTGTAAGATTCGGCTTACCTCATCATAAAATTCTAATAAGTTTGTTACTGTTGATCTACCATCTCTGAAGCCATGTTGCCTCACTGACAAAAAGTTGAAGGATTCCAAGTGAAGAGAGATATGTTTCCTTAGTAGTGTCTCCATAACTTTGCAAACTATGCTGGTCAAGGAAACTGCTCTATAGTTTAGAGCCGTATCCCTCCTTTTCTTTT
>JAXCGZ010011441.1:40000-42500 GCA_037179515.1 Halocaridina rubra
AGAGAGAGAGAGAGAGAGAGAGAGAGAGAGAGAGAGAGAGAGAGAGAGAGAGAGAGAGAGAGAGAGAGAGAGAGAGAATCTTTGATAAATCCAAAAATTTAAAAATGGTATTACACGAAAAAAAAAAATGGTAGCTAGCCCAAAAGACTGTTACAGATTTTTGGATTTTGTGGTTGGCTATATGCAGTAAATATCAAATATACAGTTTTTGCAGCATATTGCTTCTTCATGGATACCTTTCTCAGCCCATTAAATTCTTTCAGGATTTATTTTTGATTACATTTCTATGTTGTCTACCCCTCCTCTTCTTTTCCAATGACATAAAGGTACTTTTTGTGTGAGTATGTAACTTTGTATGTATTTTCTTTCTCTCTGCATAAGCATGTTTGTGATTTGAGTAGTGCATTTGTATTTTGCATCTGTTTGTATTATTCATGTTATTGTGTGGTTTGCCTGTTATATATGCTGATATATTGAAGTATTATATATTTATTGGATGCTACTACAGCTACAGCAAAAGACAGATAAGAATACTACAAGAAGTTATCTCCAATAATGGTATATAAAGGCTTAGTAACAATTCCTTACACCCACTGCCGACTCACCAAAAGGAAGGCTAATAAAGATTTAGGATATATACATACCGTTAATACTAACACACAAATACAGAACTTGATATTTATAACTCTCAGTATTATCTTGAGAATACATAGGCAGCAATTGAGTTACAGGATGCAGCAGGCAGTGGCAGTAATTTCAGTTCACCAAGCCAGCAGCAGCTACACGTTCATGCTTCCGCTGGAAACACATAACCTTACTTAGAGCAAGATCAAACCCTTCTAATTGATATTCTTCATTGACTCAATATTATACGTAAGTATATTACCCCTCCTACAACCAAATGAAAAATAAACTCAGTTCTTACTATTCTTTTCATGGTTAAAGAAACACACTTTCATTTTGCAATACTAATAACTAGATTGCTCTCAAGGGAATGCGACTCTGAATTAACTTAATAGTTTAATTGATTCGATAACTCACCAATTTATTTGTTCCTATAATTCTTGCCCATATAATGGTCTTGATATTATTTATTATGCTTATTTAACGTTAAACAAAAATCCATTATTAAAGTTTACCAACTCGTTCTCGGAAAAGGGCAATCCTGCATCCTAGAAAGTATGATTTTTTCCTTATTTGATTTACACTAAATAAATACATTATGTAATCGTGCCTTGCTATACCTTTTTCTTATATGGTATATATATATATATATATATATATATATATATATATATATATATATATATATATATATATATACATATATATATATATATATATATATATATATATATATATATATATATATATATATAT
This sequence comes from Halocaridina rubra, assembly GCA_037179515.1. NCBI lineage: Eukaryota > Metazoa > Arthropoda > Malacostraca > Decapoda > Atyidae > Halocaridina > Halocaridina rubra. The sequence continues at coordinate 41,381 of JAXCGZ010011441.1, forward strand.
ATATATATATTACCCTCCCGCGAGACGTCAAAGAAGAAGGGAAGTAGAGGGGAGAATAACTTCTCCCCAAGCTCCAGTTTTGGGGTGTCTAAATGTGCGTGGTTGTAGTACAATAGAGAGGAAAAGATGTGAGATTGGATATATGTTTGGTAGGAGGAGGATGGATGTATTGGCATTGTGTGAGACGAAGATGAAAGGAAAAGGAGAAGTGGCATTTGGTGATGTGACATTTAGGGCGTCTGGGGTTGAAAGGGGGAGAGCGAGAGAAGATGTGTCATTATTGCTGAGTGAATGGATGGTAAATAAGGTAGTGCAATGGAAAGATGTGTCATCTAGGCTAATGTGGGTGAAGGATAGGATAGGTACGGAATGTTGGGCTTTTGTTAGTGCGTATGGGCCAGAATGTGAGAGAAGTGAGGAAGAGCGGGATGAATTCAGGAATGAGTTAACTAAGTGTGTGGATGGTCTGAGTAGAAGGAACTATGTAGTTGTGTTAGGTGACTTGAATGCCAGAGTGGGTGATGGAGAGGTAGAAGGTGTTGTAGGAAAGTATGGGGTACCAGGTGGGAATGAGAGTGGCGAGAGACTGGTAGATATGTGTGTGGAGCTAGAGTTGGTGATAGGTAATAGTTTTTTCAAGAAGAAATTAATAAATAAGTATACATGTATGAGAGTGGCAAATGGAAGAGTGAAAGAAAGAGTAATGATGGATTATGTGTTGGTAGCAAAGAGCATGATTGGTAGAGTGAAAGATGTGCATATATTTAAGGGTGTGGCTGCTGGGATGTCTGATCATTTTTTGGTTAAAGCAAAAGTGGTAGTAGCAAAAGAGTGGGGAAATAGAGTGGCGGGGGTGTAGAAGGGAAATGGTGAAGGTGGAAGAGTTGAAAAAGCCAGAGAAGAGACAGGAATATCAGGACAGGTTGAAAGTAGCATATGACAGGGTGAAACAAAGAGAAGTTGGGGAGTTAGAGGAGGAATGTGGGTTGATGAAAGAATGTTTTGTGGGACATGCAAGTGATGTGTGTGGAAAGAGGTTTGTTGGAGGTGGCATGAGGAGGGGCAGCGAGTGGTGGAATGAAGGGGTGAAAATGAAGGTGGAAGAGAAAAAGAGGGCTTT
>JAXCGZ010011441.1:50000-77500 GCA_037179515.1 Halocaridina rubra
AACAAAATAGACATAAATATATTACATATATATTATAAACCTATAAATTAACAAAGCAGACCTAAATACAATAATAAATATAAACCTACAGATTAACAAAAACAGACCAAAAACACAGCAAGGAATTAATAATGATAATTAATATAACATTTAACTAACATCAAAAGTGAAATGGAACCTGGGAGGAGAGCAATAAACTAATACATAATAACGAATATACAATACAAAACACAAGGAGCTCCAGGTGGAGGAAATTGATAGTATGTGGTGACGATCACTGGACTGGAACTGTACTTTCTCGCCGGTCTTCCTAACCGGGTATTTAAAGCCTTGGACAGTGAGGAGGTAATGAGGCTAAGGCGGTCAGTTGAAGTAGGGTCGAGGGTAAGGCCAGAAAATTTATTATGATTGGCTGTTCGAGGTGAATTGAACACTGATTGGTTGAGCAGCGGAAAAAGTAGTAACAAGCTTGTTTGGGGTTGTAACATACCCCCACACCAAAAACCTCTGTATGGGAACCCAGAAGAGGTAATGAAGAGAGGCGACCACAAACAAGCAGCTCACAGTATTAGGTGGGATCATCCGCCTCAAATCCACGTGATAAGGCATCAGCGAATATATTTTCCGTGCCTCTGATATGGTGAACTTGAATATTGTATGTCTGAAGTAGGAGGGACCACCTAAGAATCCTTTGATTGGTTAGTTTGGTCGAGTTGATAAAGACCAGTGGGTTGTGGTCAGTGAAGACCTGTACACAGTGAGGCAAAGCCTGAAGATAGCACTCAAACTTTTTGATTGCAAGGATGAGAGCCAGTGCCTCTTTTTCTATGGTGGAATAGGGTTGTTGACGCTTCTTCAACTTGCAGGAATAATATGCCATGGGGTGCAGTATATTGGTTTGTTGGTCGGCTTGCAAAAGTACCTCTCCCACTCCAAGACCACTAGCATCAAGTTGAAGGTTGAATGGAAGGTTGAAGTCTGGAGCTCTTAAAACAGGTTGAGATGTTAAAAACAGTTTCAGATGTTGTAAAGCCTGTTCACATTCAGGAGTCCATTTAAAAGGCATCTTGGAACTGGTGAGGTCCGTCAAGGGTGCAGCCACTGTAGAAAAATTGCCACAGAACCTTCGATAATACCCCCACCATACCTAAAAAATGTATAACTCTTTCCTGGTGTTAGGGGTTGGAAATGCAAGGATGGCAGACAAATTGGCTGCCTTAGGACGGAGCATTCCATTTCCAATGGTATGACCAAGATAAGTAACGGTTCCATGTCCAAAAACAGATTTCTTTAGATTGATGGTAAGTCCAGCTGCTTGTAGCCACAATATGAGGGCTTGTAAACGATTGCAATGTTCTTTCCAGGAATCTGCTACGACTACAATGTCATCCAAATAAGCAGAAGTTCCTTTCAGTCCTCAGATGATTTGGTTGATGACCCTTTGAAAAGTAGAAGGAGCATTAGTCATGCCAAATGCTAACACTTCATATAAGTACAAACCAAATTGGGAGATAAATGCGGAAATCTTTTTAGCACTCTCTGTAAAAGGTATCTGATAATACCCCTTAGTGAGATCAATGGTTGTAATAAACTAGGATTTTCCAATAGTATTTAAAAGGTCTTCTATTAAGGGGAGGGGATAAGAGTCTTTGATAGTTACGTTATTTACTTTTCTATAGTCAGTACAAAGTCGGGAAGATCCATCAGGTTTTGGCACTAAAATACATGGTGATGCCCAGGGAGACATACTTGGTTCAGCTAATCCTTGAGTTAATAGATAAATCTACTTCTTTCTTCATAATATCATTCTTATGGGGATATAATCTATATGGAGCTTTCCTAGTAGGGGCTTGACATGAACTAATCAACTTTATGTCAAGTTGGATATAATTACACATTACTGGAGAATCAGAAATAACAGAGGGAAACTGATGCAACAGCAGAGCCAAGTCTGCCTTCTGGTTTGAATAAAGATCACCAAAATAATCATTAAGATTCTGTATTATACTGGTGTTGGAGAGAGAGCCTTGGTTACAGGGTAAGTCAACAGGTAGGCCACTATCGCCATCACCATCCAGTCCCATCTCAGACATAGGGTTGGTGTCTGCCACACATACTGTAACTGGAGAAACAGTTCCAACATCTACCTCTGGTGATATGGAATAGTAAGGTTTGAGTAAATTCACATGAACCAACTGTGTTTTCTTTCTACGATCAGGTGTTGCTATGACATAGTTTAGAGAACTCAACTTTTTCTGAATTGCATATGGTCCTAAATATTTCTTTTTTTAAGGGAGATCCAGGAGAGGGCAAAAAAGACTAAACCTTGGTCCCCAGGGGCAACCTTTCTAGGAACGGCTTTCCTATCATAATGGTCCTTGGATTTCTCTTGACTGTGACTTATATTGTCAAGAGCAAAAGTTCTTACTTTATGAAGTTTCCTCTGAAGTTCTTCCAAGTATTTTGGACTGTAATAGGTTCAGATGGTTTAGAGAACCACTTCTCTTTGAGGACTATTAAGGGTCCCCTAGAGGTCGGCCATAAACTAGTTCAAAAGGGGATACTCCCAAAGACTCTTGGATTGATTCTCTATATGCAAAAAGTAGCCAATCTATTCCTTCATCCCAACAGTTACTATTCTCTAAACAATATTTTCGCAACACCTGCTTTAAAGTTTGGTGAAATCTTTCCAGACACCCCTGAGACTGTGGGTGATAGGCAGAGGAAGTTACATGGGTGACTCCCAATTCAGTTAAGACCTGCTGAAAAGTTTGACTTGTAAAATTCGTACCCTGATCAGACTGAATATCTTTTGGAAAGCCTTTATCATCATGATCTACAGCAACATGTCGCATTACTGCAAACGAAGGATCAGAACTCTGTGCTTGTATTAGTTCTTCCTTAGACAATGGCTGGTTAAGTAGATCCTCCTGAAGTTTAGGGGAAGGCAAGGATGAAAACGTATTAGATGATTTAGACACAGCGAGTTTAGCTTGGGCCCTTGTTACTACACAAGAAGGAAAAAGATCAGGGGATTCATCAAGAACTCTTGGAAGAGGATTATCAACAGTAGTTATATTAGGTACGGTAATAGTTCCAGCGAGATCATTTACCAATAATTGCTTAACTCCTTGAACAGGTAACTTTCCATATTTGACAGCTACTTTTACATTTGACTTGAACAGTGGGCACTCAAGATAAACTCGTGCAAGAGGATATGACATATGAGATGTTAAATCAGACAGTAGAACCTTCTCTCCTGTTAACTTATGACTCAGATTAGGAATAGCATCATGGACTAAAATGGACTGAGCAGCCCCAGTATCTCTAAGAATAGTTATGGGTAATGCCCGACCCTTCGGGCTAAGCGCGACATGGCCCGTGAAAGTAAATGCATTGAACATACTGCTTTGAGAGGAGCAAGAAGTAGAAGCAACAGGTTTAGTATTGGAATTTGTAGCAGTAAAACCCTTCTTTGAAACTTGGCACCCTGGATGTTTACACTGTGCAATAGTATGTCCTACTTTCTTGCAATAAGCACAAACTAGCTGGTTTGAATTAGACTTATTTTCTCTCTACCCATCACTCAATCTACTTTGGGGATCACGAGAGGTAGATTTTACAAAAACACCACAATCCACCCCACGTACATTCCAGGATTCCAACCGTAAGGCCTGAGCATCTGCCATTTCTGCCACCTTAAGAGGCTCTGTTATATTGCTCTCCTCTACATGTTTAAGTATAGGAAATGGTATTTTATTCTTCCATTCCTCCAAGACTATTACATTTACGAGTTCGGAATATGCAGTGACATTTAAGGATTCTCTACCACTTTTTGAACTGTCGCATTTTCTCGTTGGCAAATTCCACATAGGTTTGATACTTAGCTTTAGTCATATTCCTAAATTTCTGCCTATATCCTTTGGGTGTGATTGCATGTGTATGAAGTATTTGAGTTTTAACAAAATCATAGCCTTCCATTTCATCCAAACTACTATAGACTCTCAGAGACTTTCCTGACAATTTAGGCCTACAGTGTTCTTTCACCCTTCTTTTGGCCACTTCTGTTTATTAGAGATTTTCTCAAACAATTTAAAGGATCCATCAATGTCTCCTTCGTCAAATACTGGTACCATAGAAGAAACTGTGGAAAAGTTGAAAGATTCCTCTTTCTCCTTTACAGATAGTTCTATGTCCCTATGCTTACCAACCTGTTCCAACTCTTTCAGTTTTAATTCTCTTTCTACTTCCTTTTTTCTCGCTTCTACTTCTAATTTTAATTCCCTTTCTACTTCTAATTTTCTCGTTTCTACCTCTAATTCCATATTTCTCGTTTCAACATCCCTTTTATACTAAATTTCTAATCTATGCTCCTCTAACTCAAGCGAAGAAGAGGGGTCAGCTTTCGGAGTAGAATTATCAATACGAGCTACTTCAATTTCCTTTGACTTATGAATCTCGTCTGAATCGGAACCTTCCTCGGTATCCTCAGGTAATGAAGCATATTCAGCAATTACTTCAAGAACACCTAAATATAATAATAAATAATATAAACCTACAGATTAACAAAAACAGACAAAAAACACAGCAAGGAATTAATAATGATAATTAATATAACATTTAACTGACATCAAAAGTGAAATGGAACCTGGGAGGAGAGCAATAAATTAATACACAATAATGAATATACAATACAAAACACAATGAGCTCCAGGAGGAAGAAAGGAATAGCCGGTTTGGGGATTATACTCCTGGTATGTGGTGACGATCGCTGGACTGGAACTGTACTCTCTCGCCGGTCTTCCTAACCGGGGATTTAAAGCCTCGGACAGTGGGGAGGTAATGAGGCTAAGACGGTCAGCTGAAGTAGGGTCTAGGGTAAGGCCAGAAACTTCATTATGATTGGCTGTTCGAGGTGAAATGAACGCTGATTGGTTGAGCAGCGGAAAAAGTAGTTGAAAGGGTTAACAAGCTTGTTTGGGGTTATAACAGTATGCATGTATGTATGTATGTATGTATGTATGTATGCATGTATGTGTTTTACCAATTGGCAACATACCCATAGTATATATGTGTTCTGTGAGATGACTAAAATGAAAGGGTATGGAGGTATTGGCAGTTCTTTCATCCTTTTCAAAATGTATATGCTCTGCGTGAAGCAACAACCTGAAGTGGAAGAGGGAAATTATTGCTGGGGTAACATGAAATATCTGCTTCGCTTCTTTTGTTAAATGTTGATGCCATCTTTCTAGCTTATGAATGTGTAAATAAGTTTTAGTATATATATATATATATATATATATATATATATATATATATATAATATATATATATATATATATATATATATATATATATATATATATATATATAAATGCAGGTTGAAATTTTATTAACATTATAGTATCTTAGTTAAATTATCAAGTTTTGTTAATTCGATGTTTGGAATTGTGGTCGAGTAATCTCTTTACGATAAAGTAAAAAATGTATATCCAGAAGCTTTCCTTTAAAATTAAGAAAATAGCAAAGAGTACCAAATTGCTGTTTTTCCTTTTTCATGTTATTATAATTTTTACACTGGAAGCTCATTCTTTTTCCCTGTAATTAATACTGCGTGACAGTTCGTATTCCATTCCCAACCACGAGGAGTAAGCAAGCTCACGTCAAAGTACTTTGACTCGGCCACAACCCATGCAAAGGGTATCGAGGCCATTGTACACAAATAGATAAGAAAAAATTAAAAGCAAATCTAAGCTTTGAATGATAATTTGATATCGATTTGCTTTTTCTAAACAGCAGCTCTTACTCAAAGAAAAGTACTCTTTGGCGTACGATTTCTATGAGATTTTGAGGCTCTTACGTAGCTGCTCCAGCACATTGTGTGAGGTAATTATGGGTTGCTTGACAGTCCAGGACGCATGACAAGTGCAGAGTTTCTCTCTCTCTCTCTCTCTCTCTCTCTCTCTCTCTCTCTCTCTCTCTCTCTCTCTCTCTCTCTCTCTCTCTCTCACACACACACACACACACACACACACACACACACACACACACACACACACACATACACACACACACATACATACATACATACATACATACACACACACACACACACACACATTTTATTTTGAAGGTTGGTGGTCACGCCCAGTTGCTTACTGAAATAAATCTGGAATTGTAGGTAATGCCAAAACTGTGGTTGGTGTCTTGATTTTTAATAGACAATCTCCTTTATCCTTTCTTCAAGCAAAGTCCATAATGTTCTTCGATCTCTAAAGACGAACAAGGCATCCGGACCCAATGATATCCCTGCAAGGTTCCTTAAAGAGCTTGCAGTTGAATTGGCTCTTGTGCTTTGCCGTCTTTTTCGCCTCAGTTTCTCAACCGGTATCTATCCTTCATCTAGGAAGCATGCTCTAGTTTAATCTGTTTCTATGAAGGGTGATCGCTCTATTCATTCTAACTACCGATCTATTGCCCTAACCTCTGCTATTGCTAAAGTATTTGATACTTTGCTCACTTCTCACTTCTTGAAACGTCTTGTATCTAACTCGCTTTTCTCCGATCGCCAGTACGACTTCCGCAATGGTGACCTCTTGTCCTATCCTACTCATGCATGGTTATCATCTCTGAGGGACTACGAGGAATATTTTGTCGTCTTCCTTGATATCTCTGAATCTTTTGACAGAGTTCGGCACGAGAGACTGTTGGCTAAACTCCCTGTTTATAGCTTTACCCCTTCTCTCTGTTCTGTTCTATGATTTCCAGTATTCATTCTGGCCTTTTTATATCTGTGGTTGTTAACGGTGCAACACCTAGCTCATTCCTTGATACCGGTGGTGTGCCACAGGGCTCTGTTTTTTCACCTACTCTTTTCCTTCTCTTTATCAACGATCTCCTTCAACCCCCATCCTCCTTTCTTCACCACGCCATTGCCGACAACTCTACCCTTCATTTTTTCTCTGTATTTTCTTCACAACCTTCATCTGCTACTCATAATCACTCTCGCATCACTCTTTCTTCTACTCTTAATTCCGACTTATAGAGGGTATCTGAGTGGGGCACCCAATATTTAGTTAAATTTAATGCCTACAAGACACAGTTTCTGGCTATCTCTTTATCTTTTTCTCCTCTTAATAGCCCTATTGTCTTCAAAACTAACGAAATTTACCCTCTTACTTTTGTTAACTTTTAGGAACCCAGATAGCCTCTAACTTGTCTTGGAGGAGTATAAAATCCAAATTTCTAAATCGGCATCCAAGAAATTGGGTGTTCTGTTTCGTTATCGGCTTAACTTTTCCTCCTCCCAGTTACTTTAAAACTATAAAGGTCTTATTCCTCCCTGCTTAGAACACTGCTCACACAGTTGGGGTGCTTTGCTTATTTATTTACTTGACAGGGTTGAATCTAAGGCAATCAAACTCATCAATGACCCTTCTCTTACTTTTAATCTAAAATATTTTTCTATTCACTGTGAGATATCATTCCTTTTTCTTTTCTCTCTCTACTGCTTCCATCGCTGCTCTGTAGAGCTGGAGAGTTGCATCCTTCCTCCACTACCAAGGCCACGTAATAGTCACCAAGCAGTCTTGGCTCACAGGTACTGTGTGGAGATTTGTAACTCGTATATTGGTCGGTGCAGCAACTGCTTCTTCCCATCTACCTCCAGATTCTGGAAATCTGTTCCTCCTTCTGACTCTCCTTCAAAAAGATATCTATCGTTATTATTCCATATCTCTAGGTCCGCAATACCTCGACTATTCTCTCAGCCAGTCCTTTTCCTAGTGTGCATCATTCCCTTGTATTTTCCTTGTCCTTAGCCTTCTACTTTTCTTCGTCTTAATGTTTTCTTGGTGTCACAGCCTAAAAATGGCAATTTTCTTGCCTGTCCCTGTGTCAAATTCATTAAAAATATATACATAAGTGAAGAAGAGGAAAAAGAAGACTAAGTCTAGTACTCATGCAAATGGAGGAGCTAAGTTTGACACATTTCGGTATTCTGAGTCACTAGAGTTGCAATGCAGTTGCTTTTCAATATTCTGTCGAACAACATTGTTTATTCATTTTTTTTAATTAACTTTTTTTATTTGTTTTCCGACTTGCAATATTATTCCCTGCATTAGTCTATATTAATTCTAAAAGTTCGTTGTGTGTTTACCAGCATAGCAAGTCACCAGCAAAGCGCTCAGAGTGGCACTTTTTCTTACAGTTTTCAATGTTTAAACTTGAAACTATCACACAAACATCTATTAAATTCTTAAGTTAAGCTTTAGTCACCCAGTGAGTGTTTCTCTCTCCTATGTTGTAGATTAAATTTGCCTACTGCTTGTTCTAGGGCCTAAGTTCATGATGCAAGTGGCTCTACAAGTGTCATGCCATATTATTCATGCTTAACTAACTGGACTATGGAGATGACAGACGCCACTACTGTCCATTCCGTAATATCAGGCTTGAAAAATTATACTGTTTTTATTTTCACGGAACGAAGAGGGAAACCAACCAAGGGGGAGTGCATCCAGTCTCAGGGTGGGTAATCCAGCCACAAGGAGAGAACATTCAGCTACTGGTTTTGGCAAACCCAGTCACTGCATTAAGAAAGCTACTGGGTGAAGCAAATTAAGCCACTTAGGGAATAATTCCAGTCACTGGAATAGAAGTAAAGCCACTGGAGGATCAAATCCAGCCAATGCAGGAGGAAATCTAGCCACAGGGTGAGGCAAATGAAGTCACAGGGGGAGCAAGTCCAATTGCTGGAGGAATAAAGTCAATTACTGGGCAGTAAATCAAGGCACTGAATGAACAAACCAGCCAGTGGGGAAACGAACCAAGCCATTGAGGGAGCAATTCAGCCATTGTAGGTGTAAATTCAGCCACTGAGGAGGAATCCAACAACTGGGGAAATGATTCCAGCCACTGTGAGATCAAATTCAACCACTGGAGCGCAGTCCAGGCACTTGGGAAGCAAATTCTCCCATTGACCAAGAAATCGGGAGAATCTAGTCAGTGGGAAGGAGCAATCCCAGCTATTTCGGGAACAAAACTAGCTACCAAAATGTATATCTAACCTCTAGGGAAACAAATCCAGCTATTGAGTTAGAAATTCAGTTACTTTGGAGAAATCTAGCCTATGGGAAGAAGCAAATCCAGCCAACGCGGGAGCAAAAGTAGCCACCAAGAAGTAAATTCAACCACTCGGGAAGCAAATCCAGCCACTCTGGGGAGGGGCAAAAGTAGCCACCAAGAAGTAAATTCAACCACTGAGGGAGCAAATCCAGCTATCGGGGAGCAGTACATCCACTGGGGGGGGCGAATCCATCCAATGGGGGAGTAATCCAACCTCTAGGAGAGGAAATCCAGCTAATCGGGCAACAAACCAGCCACTGGGGGAGCAATCCAGCTGCGCCATCCTGCCACTTAGGAGCAAATCTACTCAACCCAGTGCTGGTCTCATCCTCGAATTATTGGAGAGGCTTGGTATAGGAAAGGCCATCCAGTCGTAAAACTTTTATTCTAAGACAACACTAGTCTACATTATTATACATGCATATAGTATGCATATGTTGTATGAGGTGACTATAATGAGAAGATATGGGGTTATTTGCAGTCCTTCCATCCTTATCATTATTTACATTCTCTGCATATAGCAACAACCTGAAGAAGAAGAGGGGAATATGAGGAGCAACACTGCATCCCCATATGAGTATATAAAATACCTCCGATAGAGAAGGCAGTCAAGTTCCAGATAAAAAAAAACCTTTGCTGCAAAACTGAAGTGGACTACGCGCTTGTTAATAAGTTAGAGCTCCGTCGTGTCACTGATGTCAGATAAGGTCAACTGCTGTGTCAAGCGACGATGCTTAAAGGGGAAGAGGATGACCTCTACCGACCTGACGTGCAAAATACGGGTCATTCCTAGAAAGACCTGCATGTCGTTGAAAGTGAGAGTATGGTAAGTACCAGGTCACTAGGTGACATAGACGATACGCAAAAAAAAAAAAAAAAAAAAAAAAATCTGATAATGCTGAATATGATTATCTATTTAAGTTAATAGTTGAAAAATTGCGTCTTGGGTAAGGTTCCACAGATGATGGTGAAGATAACGATGATGATGATGAGTACTTGGCCCAACCAACATCCCGAAAAGGAAAAGTCGTTTATCACGTTATTGAGTCATAGGTCAATTTTGGTCTGTGCAATAATTTACTAGTAAAAAAATTTTTCAAGCTGTCAGATTAAGATTTGTTGCATTAGGTTTCAAGATTTCTCTCTCTCTCTCTCTCTCTCTCTCTCTCTCTCTCTCTCTCTCTCTCTCTCTCTCTCTCTCTCCTCCCTCTCTCTCTCTCTCTCTCAACCAAGTTCTGCCGTTTAAGTGAACATAGAAAAGTTCATGCTCTTAACATTAGTTTGGTCTTAGTGCCCTTAAGTATACTGCGATATTGTTCTCAAATCTATAACATTAATATTTTAAATATCTTTTGTTGCATTTCTTTGTAAGTAAAGAGAAGAGAGAGAGAGAGAGAGAGAGAGAGAGAGAGAGAGAGAGAGAGAGAGAGAGAGAGAGAGAGAGAGAGAGAGAGAGAGAGAGAGAGAGTAAATTATTTCACTAAATCTTCATAATTTGGCAATTTAGCGCCTAACTGTCGCCTTGAAAGTCATTATTTCTACTCTAGAGATGGTTCGAATAAAATCTTTTCGCCAGAAACTCTTGGGATGAAAAAGAAGCGGTTTCTTTTAGTGTTACGCCATGCTAATTTACTAGGCTAAATAATAACGCTTAAGATGTGTTTTCGGTGTTGGAATAGTTTATAGGAAGTTCTGTTTTGGATAAATAGTATCTATAAGTCCAGAAGAGAGAGAGGAGAGAGAGAGAGAGAGAGAGAGAGAGAGAGAGAGAGAGAGAGAGAGAGAGAGTATTAAGTTAGTTTAAACATTAATCGCTCATTTTATGTAATAGCTTCAAGGTTGTCTATATCAACAAAATAACAACAAAATGAGGAAGAATAATAAACTTCGTTATAACTAAAATTGCTTTTGGTGCTTTTGCCCCTGCAACCCACGATGGCTTAATATAATGTTTATCATCTTTAGTGTACAGTTTCTCTTTTTCGGGGTCTTAAATTTTAAGTATAATTAATATTATTTAATTCATAATGAGAAGTACTGCAGAAATATAATTTGTTTGTTTTTTTATATTTGATGTACAGTGATAATATATATATATATATATATATATATATATATATATATATATATATATATATATATATATATATATATATATATATATATACATATATATATATATATATATATATATATATATATATATATATATATATATATATATATATATATATATGAGTAAGCACAAACTGTTAGTATACAGCACTAATTGGTAAGGAAGCTCATCAGTGAAACAACACGCTCGTAAGCTGTAAGGTACTCCGTTATTTCCTTTCTTATATTTTCCTTTTGTAGTATATATATATATATATATATATATATATATATATATATATATATATATATATATATATATATATATATTAATAACACTGAACTGTTAACATACAGTCTAAAATGGTAAGAAAAGCCATTAAATAAAACAACGAAAATAAATATATATAATGTACTTATTAATTTCGTGACCTAACCTGGTCACCTTCTCAAAGTATATTTATTTTCGTTGTTTTATTTAATGGGCTTTTCCTACCATACATATATATATATATATATATATATATATATATATATATATATATATATATATATATATATATATATATATATATATATATATATATATATATATAATATATATATATCTCCCAGGGGGGAGTTAACCCCTACTGGGCGTGTCCCTCAGGTGGAGGATGAGGGTAGCTCTTAAATTTCTGAGAGCCGTGGACCAATGTCCGGCCTTGCAAGCCGGACATTGTATTTATCTGCACGTGAACGCAATATGAGCATCAACGGACGAACCAGAGATGTTGAAACCAGGCGCAATATCTCGATGACGAAACGAGCTCAAAATAAATTATGATTTGGAATACTCAATGTAGGAACATACAAAGACAAAGAAGAGGAATTGTTAGATTTGATGAAGGAGAGAAGACGACATATTGGGAATGTCAGAAACCAGACTGAAGAACAAGGAAAGCGGACTGGATCTCGGAGATAACTATACCTTAATATATAGCGCAATTGAACAGGGAACCGCAAAGTATGGAGTAAAAGTCCTAACTGAACCAAAGCTATTAAGAAGTATCAAAGCTGTGAAACAGGTAAATGAGAGAACTATGAGAATTTCTCTTCAATTGAAAAGAGGAAGAATGCATATCTATCAGGTGTATGCACCACAACAAGGATTAACCAACCAGATCAAAGAACAATTCTACGAAGAACTCGAGAGTGAAATTGAATTATTACCAGATAATGAAAACATAATCATAATGGGGGATTTATATGGAAGGGTAGGCCTAGACAGAACAAATGTAGGAATTTATACTGGTCCTTATGGTGAAGAAACCAGAAATGATGGTGGAGAGAGACTTATTGATTGGTGTTTATTGAATAATATATCTATCACGAGTGGATTTTTCAAACAACATGATTTGCATAAATTTACAAGATATCGATGGAAAAGGAATACAGGACAATTTGATAAAAAATCGATAATAGACTATTTCCTCTCATCAGATAAAAGGATCTTCAATAATGTAAAGGTTCTACCAGGAGATTCCAAGGAATCAGACCACAGACTGGTAATAGCAATAATAACACAAGAATGCAAAAGACCCCCAATAACAAACCGGACAAAGAAGATAAAAATTTAAAATCAGTAAGATGCTTCTCATAATGAACAATTTATACAAAAGTGTGAAGAGATTGAATTGGAAGGGAATGAGGAGGACATTTCTGAAAAGTGGAAATACTTAGCGCTGAAAATGAGAGGAGTGTCAGAGGAAACTCTGGTGATCAGAAATAAGTGAGCTAGATTCAAAGTGTTTCAAGAAGTGAGCATTGAGCAAAGTTTCGAAAACTTTAGCAATAGAGGAGGTTAGGGCAATAGGTCGGTAGTTTGAAAGAATAGAGCGGTCACCCTTCTTTGGAACAGCTTCAACTAGAGCATGCTTTCAAGATGAAGGATAGATACTGGTTGACAGAATGAGGCGAAAAAGACGGCAAAGCACGGGAGCCAGTTTATCTGCAAACTCCTCAAGGAACCTTGCAGGGATACCATCATGACCAGATGCCTTGTTCGTCTTTAGCGAGAGAAGAAACTTATGAACTTTGCGTGAAGAAAGGATAAGAGAGGGCATAGGGTTAGAGAGGGGTAAATATTAAGAAACAGGTGTGCTGGAATCGTTTATAGAAGAGTTGGCAGAAAAATGAGAGCCAAAGAGAGTGGCTTTGTCAGTGGGAGAGCAAGCTAGAGAACCATCAGATCAAATGAGAGGGCGAAAGCTTGAGTTACAGAAGTTTTTTGGAGAGGTTTTTGGCTAAGGACCAGAAGCATTTGTTAGTGGGAGAGGAGTTAAGGTCATCAACTTTCCTTCTTATAAAGGAAGCCTTACACCTTCGAATCTGAGCAGTACAGCGATTCCTAGCTACAAAAAAAGCAGAGCAAGCTAAATTGGAAGGAGAGGCTTGGTAAGATCAGCGTGCCCGATTCCTGGTGGATAGCCATGGAGCAGGCACTGTTGAACCAAGGTTTAGGGGGAGAGAAAGTTTTTGTAGAAGAGGGGATGTACGCCTCCATTCCTGCGGTCATGATCTCGGGACCGAAAGCAGTAGTCATCCCAAGGGAAGTCAAAGAGGAAGTTACGCACATTTTCACGTTAGGTACGCTCAACGTGCCAAAGACGGCACTCAGTAGGAGGGATTAGTGGAGGGGAAGCAAAAATAGAAGAGATTGAGATCATAGAGTGGTCAGATTTACCAAGTGGGGAAAACACAGAATAAGAGTAGTTTGAAGGGTTAGAAGTAAGAGAAAGGTCAAGAGTGTTTGCCGCATGTTTGTGACGATCAGGAACACGAGTTAGATGTTTGATAATTTGCTCCAGATCGTGAGTAATAGAGAAAGCAAGGGCCTCACTTCCTCCCACATCAGTGTGAGAAGAATGAAGCCACTCACTGTGGTGTTCATTGAAGTCTCCAATGTAGAGAACTTCGGCACGTGGGTGAGAAGATAGCTAGGACTCATTGCACGAGGACAGATATTTAAAGAAAGACACAATCTCTGTGGAGTTTGAGGAACAATTGCAGAAGCAAAGGGAAATAACGGTAGTGGAGAGATAGACTTTTACCAAAGAACATCAAAGTCAGGAGATTCAAGGTCCATGAGCCTCGCAATACACACACACACACACACACACACACATTGGTGTATCACCAATAAAAAATACATACATACATATATATATATATATATATATATATATATATATATATATATATATATATATATATATATATATATAGATATTATATATATGTATATATATGTATATATGTATATATAGTATATATATATATATATATATATATATATATATATATATATATATATATATATATATATATATATATATACATGAATACAACATACGTCTTATTCTGAAATTTATGTAGGCTTTGCTTTTTATGAAAAATGCACCAGAATAAAGAATCCGGTGAAGAATGAGGACATAATAATCTTTATATGGTGAAGATGCAGACACACACATATGTATACCTGTTCTCTTACCTGAGCTTTTGGTGCAGTTTGTTCTACCAATAGCCCGGCACTTCTATATGCGTACTCATTATGCGCCAGCAAAGTTTATGACAATATACGTCATGATTCTTCATATATAACCTTTTTTTTCACCACGGCACAATTCGGGCTCGAACTCAGGTCATTCTGCCTAACTAGCCTTAAACCACCAGGCTCCAATACCTTTGGATCTCATCCACAAATTTACTTGCCCAAACTGTCATGGTTGCTATGTCGGCGTTTCGTGAGTGAGATCGTATATCATTTCGGGCATTTATTGGCTCTATGTGAGAACATGACTTTTGAAAATACATTAATACTCGGAACCCAAGTGGTTAGCAGTTATGAAACAGTATGCAATGAAAAATGAGCTTAGAAAAATAATGCAGAAATACGGAACATGAATTCGAAATATATTATTATATTTACATTGGGTTTTTTATCAGAAAAAATCTTTTAGATTTATTTTAAAAAATCTTCAACTTCGATAATGGTGTAACGGTGAAATCTTACTTATTCCTTATTTAGCTCTATTTTGCTTTTCGTTCTCTGGTTTTAACTTTATGTAAATTATTTATTTATCATGAACTTTCTCATTTGTACTCAATTATTTAATGCTAACATTTCGATATATTCATGAAAGGTATATAAAGATTTCAAGAAAATGGATAACATGCAACATTTCCTTAATTATTTTAAACAATTGATCTTCTTCTTCTTCTTCTTATTATTATTATTATTATTATTATTATTATTATTATTATTATTATTATTATTATTATTATTATTATTATTATTATTATTATTATTATTATTATTATTATTATTATGTTATTATTATTATTATTGTTATTATTATTATTATTGTTATTATTATTATTATTGATTATTATTATTATTATTATTATTATTATTATTATTATTATTATTATTATTATTATTATTATTATTATTATTATTATTATTATTATTATCATTATTATCATTGTTATTGCTATTATTATTATTATTATTATTATTATTGTTGTTATTGTTGTTATTGTTGATGTTGTTGTTGTTGTTATTATTATTATTATTATTATTATTATTATTATTATTATTATTATTATTATTATTATTATTATTATTATTATCATTATTATTATTATTATCATTATTATTATTATTATTATTATTATTATTATTATTATTATTATTATTATTATTATTATTATTATTTTCATTATTGTTATTGCTTTGTTCTCTGTCAAGTCCCCTTTTTCTCCTCATTGTAAATGGATGCATTATTACATATTTAAATGGAGGACGTGAGAGTTTCTTTAAGCAGATAATGGCTTAGAATAAAATATGTGTATTGGTCTTATCAGCTTCCCGGGCAGATTGTCAGTCATGTTAAAATATCTTATTTTCTGTCTACATTTTCTTTTTTTTTTTTTTTACGAAATGCTTTTTAGACGTTTAGGTATGAAATTATATAATTTTCTAAGAGCGGATTATAATATTGTTATTCAACTGGAGGAAATTTTGAATGCTATATTATTTATGTTTTTCTTTATGAATTTCTTTGACGAGAAGCACGTTAAAGTTGTAAATATGTTTATTTTGTCTATGATGGAAAAAACAATAGAATACCTTAGTGCTTACGAGTCATATACCTACTCATCTTCAGTGATCACTGAACATGTATCTCTAAAGATAAGTATATCATCGATAATGCCAAGGTACTCCTCTCTTGATTTCCTCAAGGTATTCAAAATAATTATGTCTTTAGCTATATTTATTATCATTATTATTATTATTATTATTATTATTATTATTATTATTATTATTATTATTATTATTATTATTATTATTATTATTATTACTATTATTATTATTATTATTATTACTATTATTATTATTATTATTGTTATTATTATTATCATTATTATTATTATTATTATTATTATTATTATTATTATTATTATTATTATTATTATTATTATTATTATTATTATTATATTATACACCGTGTTAGATGATAAGGCAATATTGTATGCACTATTAAGCAATAACAAAGCGATAATGCATGCCATATTACACTATGATAGGGCAGTACTATATGCCATACTCAACAATTATAAGGCAATATTATATACGTTTATCACTTTAGTAAAGCAATATTATATACGTATTGCAAAATTGTACGGCAGTATTATATATAAGATTAAGCTATACTAAGACAGTACTATATATACATTAGACAATTATGAGTATTGTATACTTTATTCAACAATAATGAGATTGAATTATATTCAGTATTTGACTGTGATAAAACAATATCATATACAAAGCCAGACAATTATGGTGCAATATTATATGCAATAGTGACAATAATAAAAGAATACTGAATACAGTATAAGACAATATTGTATACAATATTACCCAATAATAATACGATATTAGTTATTAGAAGATAGTATTATATACAATTTACTATACAAGTATTTAAAACCATAAATACAACCTATTCCTAAGTTTATTATCCGTCAGATACAAGGGTGTATGTACTTGTGTGTGTGTGTGTGTGTGTGTGTGTGTGTGTGTGTGTGTGTGTGTGTGTGTGTGTGTGTGTGTGCGCGCGCAAGCGCGCTTGTGATTTTTCCACATGGTTGCAATGCAACCTTCATAATCTTTGCAAAAGCACGTCGTATGTCGTCATCTAAGCGACCTGCGTATGTTCTCTGGCAGTACTTGCGTCATCTCGTGAAATACATACGACAACGCACAAAGCTCTGGTCATTTTACTCTCTCCATTTGTACTGCTTAGCAATTATCACAAGAATTTGACCTCATTTCGGAACATATATATGCACCCTTTCTCGTCATGTCAGGAACTGATTTTTCTCTAATAATATTAATCTCATACCAAAATCGTTACTTTTTCCTGAAGTGTTTACTTCATCTCTGGATACAATTTTCGAATATTCACGTCATGACATCAAAGGGGAATTGGGAAAAATTAGAAAAGATACTCCGTAAAAAACAAGTCAACTATTGCTTTCAAAGGTAGTGGAACTCTTTACACAACACAGTGGTAAGCGTATCATTAAAAGACAAGTAAAGTAAACATATAATTTCAAATATAACCACTCTTAATTCAAGTGTCCTACATACCTCATCAAATTGAGAACTTGAGAAGTTCTTTAAATCTCAAACTTTGGTTGTTAAATCCGTAGAGTCTGAAAAACCACTCGACCTAGCCGACCTAAATCGAATGATAAAATGTCTTGCACATAAGGTGAGAATTTTGGAAGCAGATGCTGAAGAGGCGAAAGCCTTGCAACACAAGGTGGAATTGCTAGAATCAGACATTGTCCTGCTTAAAAGAGATAATTCTAGGTTGAAACTGCTGTTAGAAACATCTCCACCTCTCAATTCAGTGCTATCACCTAACAACGACGATGTCCCTTCTATCAACAACCCTCAGGTTTCGCAAACTAGGTTTTTCTGTCTCTAATCACAATTCCTTCAGTGCAAGGAAAGACGAATGTGACAGTGTTAGTGAAGAAGAGGTAGATCCAGATAAAAGTGATGGTCAACAAGACAGCCTGAGTACACCATCCAGCACAAATAATCAGTTCAGTAACAAGTTGCAAAACAGTGAAGAAACAATAGCGTCCTTCCCCACTACTCCTAACAACACAACAACAGTCACCAACCAGAACAACCTGATTAAACTTTCCAGCACAAATAAGCAACCCAATAAAGAGTTGCAAAACAGCAAAGAAGATATAGAGCCCTTCTCCACTACTCCAAACAACATAGCGACTATCACTAACTAGGACAACCAAATTACACCATCCAGCACAAATAACCAACCCACCAATAGCTTGCAATACAGTGAAGAAAACATAAAAGACAAAATAGGAGCAGTCTCTAATCTAAACAGTCCATTGAAGGTCCTCTCCCCCAAAGCCACTGTTACCCAATAATGCAAGTACAATGGTTACAGCTCAAATATATATTCACATTTCTGGTAACCCCTCTGAGAGAGAGATACATAATATTGTGACAAATCAAGGCATTCCCTCTGAAGAAGTCTTGATTAGGGAGTTTCCTTGCAAACTAAATTGGATCTCCTTCACAATAGCGCTATCGAAAGGACTTGAATATTTGGCTTACAAACTGAATCAATGGCCTACAGGCACAATCATCTAGCCATTTCGTGGGGGCAAACAGTGGACACTACCCGGTTTATCTACAAAATACCCCAAACTACAGCCATATTGGAATAAACAGCAAAGAGTTTATGAAAAGATCCCCTATCAGCGAGACTACTGAAAGAGACACGATACAAACCTCTCTCATCGCCGTCCATGCACAAGAGACTTCTTCCGGAGAGATTGCTCTCATGATTCTAGACTCTCACCTAGGCATACAAAACTTTGGGAAGGCCCGATCATACCACGACAAATACTCAAGTCACCGTTACCCATCCAACGGCAGGTACAGACACCAGGATCCAAGGACTACCCCCAGAACATACTATGATGATGAATTTCCAGCAGTATCACACAGTCGAAATAAACCATGGACAAACCCAAAAACAAACTACAAATATGACTACAGATACCTCGCTGATGAAGCATGGTAAGAATGTAACATTAGTGCATGTGAATGCTCAGTCCCTTCTTGCTCATTTTGAGGAAATAATAATGCTAGAAACATTCAGAAATATCTGTGTGCGCCATAAACCCGTATACATACTTGGTGACTTTAATGATGACTTGCTCGCAGCAGATAACAAAATGAAAAGGGTGATCAACACTGTGAAGTTAACACAAATAGAGACAAAACCGACCTATATAACCCCTAATTCTAGGAATCTGATAGATCTGATAATAACAAATAAAGTGGAAAGTATACCCTATTGGGATGTAGTTCTCTGCCCAATTGCAGATCACGAGCTCAACATTGCTATGCTATACATAAACATGCCTAAAAGGAAGCCTTTCTTCAAGACATTCCGGTGCCTAAAAAATTACTACCCTGATATATTTTGTGAAGCATTAGTCAACAACAGAAATGCACTTAATGGTATAATAAACACTGATAACGTTGATTTGCAGGTTGAAATTCTGACAAAAGTCTTCCGTGAATGCCTAGATAGTTGTGCACCCATTGTAACAAGAAAAATAACCTGCCCCTCGGCCCCCTGGCCAACTAATGACATCAAAGAGGCAATGCAAATTAGAAATAAAATACAAAGAGAGCTAAAATGAATAGATATGATATGACTCTCCGTGAACATTATAAAGTAGAAAAGAAACGTGTCAGATCCCTCATTGATATAAGTAAAAAAAAAATAACTTTTACAAAAAATTATTTAATGACTCTAGGTATGATACAGCAGCAACATGGACAGTGATAAGAAGTATGATACCAAACAGAAAGACTACCTCAGAAAGTTATGAAAATATTACGGAGTTGAAAGACAAAGCGGAAAACTTTAATAACTATTTTGCTAAAGTTAGGAAAAATTCATATGAGAAAACGCAAGAAAACATCAACTCAGTGAACATGAATAATTACTTAAATGACAATTCTTCCAATGTAAACATAAAAGATTACTTCAGTCAATCCTGTCGATTGTGCTACCCTAATTCTTACCATAAAGAGCCTAAGAAACTCTGGCTCTCATGGTCCAGATGGTATACCATTTCAATTCATCAAAGATGCTCCACCTATGATTGTATCTTATATTCTAAAAGCTTCCATTGTTACTAAAAGGTTTCCCGACTATTGGAAAAATCACATGTAATACCTTTGCATAAAAAGGGGGACAGAGAAGATGTGACAAACTATCATCCCATTTCCCTGCTACCCATTTTCTCTAAAATATTAGAAAAAAAAATGTGCATGCCAACTAATGTCATATCTAGAAACAAGCAGACTATTAGCTATTAACCAACATGATTTCCGACCGAAACTCTCGACGGAAACTGCACTGCTTAAAGTTACTAATAGAATTTACAATAATATAGATAAGAAAAAGTCTCTCTGCTTGTATTATTAGACTTATCAAAAGCCTTCGACAGTGTAAACCATGAACTTCTTATTAATAAATGTACTAACCTAAATATTGACCCGGGCTGGTTTAAAGGTTAAAGGTTGCCGGTGTTTCAGTTCCATTATCCATCTGAGATGCTCCTCAGAACGTCAGCCGGGGCAAGCCCCAATCCTCCACTGTGATGCCCATCCACAGCAGTAACCTTCCCAGTAAACAGCTTAAACCGTCGGTCCTGAGCGGGAACCGATCTGTTGACCTCGCGAATGCGAGACCAGCACGTTACCACTGCACTAGCCAGAAGGCTAGAGAGTATCTATCTAATTGCAGACAGCCTATCCATCTTAGCAGCATTATCTCTACTCCAAAAAATTTATCATTACGTGTTCCACAGTGATCAGTCCTTGGTCCTATCCTCTTCTCCATTTACGTAAATGATCTATCTTGTTTCATTTCTGACTGTCTAGTTGCACAGTATGCAGATGATAATCACCTACTCCTTTGAGGTGATATTAATAATCTCCCAGAGCTAACCTTAAGAGCAGAAAACATTCTGTCAAAAATTAAAACCTGTTTTCAAGAAATTTGGCTGTTAATGAACGAAAGTAAAACACAATGCATGTTTATTGGTTCAAAGTACCTCATAGCACATATTCCAGAAAGCACATTTAAAATTTGCGGCAGTATCATTACACCTAGCAAAACAGTAAAAAATCTTGGAATTCACTTTGATAACTTCATATTGTTTGATTCCCATATAGATAAAGTATGCAAAAAGGTTACAGGAACACTAATGTACTTATCACGTATGAAAGACAATTTTGAGACTACCACTGGTATAACGGTTGTTGAATCTCTAGCCCTAAGTCACATTAATTATTGTACAACTATATGGGAAGCTACTAATAAGACTCAAATAAAGAGAATACAGAAGCTTATTAAGTTTGCAGCTCGAGCTGCCCTGGGAGGAATAAGAAAATGTGACCACATCACACCAGCTCTCAATAAACTTGGGTGGCTGCGGGCAGAAAACAAGGTTGCCTTTGCTATTTACGTTTTTGTATGCAAAATTTTGAACCATCATATCCAAGCTGGCTATTTAATTTCATGACAGTTAGGGATATAAAGGGAACCAACACAAGATAGAGTAGTGCTCTTTATTCAGAGAACAAACACAGATGCAGGTTCAAAGATGATCACTATTAAAGGGCCAACACTCTAGAACGATATTTCAGAACATCTTAAAAATTCATCCTCCTTCACAGCTTTCTTTTCAAAGACAAACTATTTAGCTTTCTTTTGGACAAATAGTTACTGCTCACACACTAAGCAACCTTCATGATTTGATGCAATATCCCTTAACACTAACCATTCTATATGTAAATTAATATCGCCTTCCTTGATCTTTAAGTTAAGAACTAATTATTCGCATTGTAAGGAATAAAAATATGGTGATGATACCCATAATAGTGATCCTGTATCGAGTGTTATTATTACTACTTTATTATTGACAGTATTGTTAAAAATTTTATTACAGTATGATTACTGTTATTATAATTTTTATACGTATCTGTTAACTCAAGGTAATCTTCATTTTCTAGGAATGCTATATTTATTTTCAAGTGTATATATTGCCTTCTTACTTATTAGTTCAATGACATGTCTACTTATAAGTGCACTCTTTGTTTTATAACAGAATAGCCATTGTATAATGGAAATAAATGTTTGTTTGTTTGTTTAACTGTCAATATTCGAGCCTATTGGGCTTGCCTAAAAAGAAGTCTAGAATTTTGGTGGCTGATCCTACCATTAAAATAGAGTGAACTGAAGCTTTTACTGATATTTTAGAAATTCCAGTACTCCCTGTTTGATGAGCTCCAAAACTCGGCTCACTTAGCCCTGGACTTCTGTTTTACACATGTCCCAGGTTCATATCCCGAAATTAGGAATTAAAAAATGAAACTATAAATTCGTGACGGCAAAATATTGTTGTTTGTGTGATGGCGTTATTTTGTATAATATTTAAAAATAGACCTCATATTGTACTGCCATTGCTCTTAACATGCAGTTGTTTTTATTTTATATATAATGGTGTTTAATTTGTGTTTATTTTTATATTGATATGTATATTTTGTGTGTGTTTAAAAGTCCGTTTTTTATTTACTCTGTTCTTTACTTAATTAATTTATATATTTATTCCTTATTTTATTTTGTTTTATTTAATGATTTCGACAAAATATATTAACAGTTATTTATTTATTTCTATTACATAACTGAATACCAAGTATTGCATTATAGTTTCTTTATTTCTATGATTCTGTTTATTGTACACACATGTAAAATGGCTTCAGTCTTCCTTGTAAGAGGAGGGGGGGGGTGCCTGTTTCAAAGCACACACACATGTATTCATGATAAGCTTTAATAGGTTGATGTAAAAGACCAACGGGAAAGTGTTTGCTTTATCTGTCTAGGTTGTTAAATGCAGACGTTTGTAGTAGTTCAATCGGTATGGTAGCAAAACTATGTAGCTTTCGACGCGAGTTCGAGTACCCTGATGATCTAAAACATTTTCGTGGATGATAGTATAGGTACTATCACGGTTTCATTGTAAATAAACACACATAACTTCCACGTATCGACTGCAATAGGATGATGTAAAAGAACAACAGGAAGATGCTTTCTTGATCTAGGTGGGTTTTAAAATGCAGACTTTTGTCTTCTGTAGTGGCTCAGCCGGTATGGTGGCATGAATCTGTAACATTCGACGCGAGTTCAAGCTCTCTTCGTGGGTAATAATATTGTTGATATCACGGTTTCATTGTTAATATATATATATATATATATATATATATATATATATATATATATATATATATATATATATATATATATATATATATATATATATATATATATATATATATATATATATATATATATATATATATATATATATATATATATATATATATATATATATATATACTGACATAATTTCCTTTATTGTAACATTTTATTTAATCCTATGCGAACTGAAAAGTTCAGATAAGTTAACATAAATATATAAAGTAATCAAATGAAATTATTTTTAATTTCACTCCTTTTCTGACTACTTGGATTATTAAATTGCAGGTATTTCATTTTTTCGCCATGTTGGGACATTATTGCCGCACAGTAGTGTTTTAATGCCATTCTAGCTCTAAAGGCCTGAGGAGTTGAATACACTTTATGAGTAAAAGTTAGATGCATGTAGTCGCCGTGGCTCAAGCGGGAACGTCTGCGACTCTGAGGCGTCAGGTCGAGGATTCGCGACCCGTCACGGTCTGAGGTTAGCAAGGGCATGCACTCAGGGTAACGATTACATCTGCCAAAGCAAGTCCTTAGCAAGAAGGCAACCGTCCTAGCCCTTGGTAGAAAATGGAGTCCGTGACGTAAAACCGGAACAGTAAAAGTTAGATGCATGCTCAAAGCAGCTAATAATAATAACAATATATTATTGTTATTATTATTATTAGCTCCTTATAATAATAATAATAATAATAATAATAATAATTATTATTATTATTATTATTATTATTATTATTATTATTATTATTATTATTATTATTATTATTATTATCATCATCATCATCATCATCATTATTATTATTATTATTATTATTATAAGGACACATTTGTCAACTGGAAAATTCGTAATACATAATTATAGCCACAATAAACTGCGTCTGTCAGTCATTCATCTGTATTTTAAATACGAGCGGCTTCTGTAGGCCAATCAGATTGCCTTATATGGATGACGTCACTCATTTGGCAACCAATAGCCGAGTGTTTTGGTGCACTACGAGTCTGAGATGCTGAGCCCGAGGGTTTGATGAGAAATTCACTACAAGCCTCAGTGATCACGCGGAAGCCAAGGAGGGAGGTTGTCATTGTGCTTGTGAAAAGTGTTCCAGTGTTTCTGTTTACCAAAGTTTTTTTTTTTTTTTTGTACATTTGTTATTATGAAGTGTGAACTCAATTGAAAGTGATTCGTATATGGTGAAGTGTTTTAACTGACCCTATGGATTTTATAACTGGATTATTACCCTAGGATATATTTGTAACAAAAAGGTAAGTTTTGAAAAGTTAAGTTTTTTCTTATTTTTACCACTCCGGGGGAAGTTTTGTTGGGGGTACCACCCGCAAAGGCTTAACCATTTTTTTTCTTCTATCGGCTCTGCTGCAGTACTTCTTGATTTACTGCATTACTAACCTATTGTAGTATGTGTTTATAACCAAAGGTGTTTTTTTTTTTCTTCCTCTGCTGTCAGCAATTACGTTATGATCAAATTTGCACATTTTATTGGAGACATGAGCTGACTGTGATCCAATGAATAACGAGCAATATTGCCCTCGAATAATTTGCATTGTGTCGGAAACCAAACGAAATCCATTTGCATTATTCCAATAAAGAAAAGAAATACTGTAATTATCGCTAGATAGGGTGCCTAGGTTAAGAAGAAAATTGTCATCGTGGGAGTATCACATAGGCTTTACGTTCTGTATTACATTGTAGTTGGGGTCTTATCCATATTTACTACTAGATTATGTATTAATTTAGAAATTATTTAGGCTTTTCTTTGGCCTCGCTGTATCTCTCTGTGAAGTACTGAACTTAGATCCGGTAGTACTGATGAGGTAAAGGCCAATTGGCATGCCAAGGGGATATTTAGAGGCTATTTTGTTCAAGCTATGCATATCTATTGTCATACATATGTATTATATTTCTATTCATATATGTATTTGTGTTACTGTACCTAGGTCTTAGTGTACATTTAATAATTAAATAATTACATTGGCAGATCTTTATATGTATATTTACAACCAGGTATATATTATCGTGTATGTTAGTATGGGTTTGGGTAATTATAACATTATAACTAAATGTAAGGTGCTTTATGAGATTGTTAGTGTGGAATTTTGTCGATAATAATAATATTTATATTAGAGTGCGTACAGAATTGAAATTATAATGGAAAAAAGTTTATTTGGCCAACTCTAGTGTAGTTCCTTCTTGTGTGGATAATATGTCATTTACTTACAAAATTAAATTATTTTGGGAAAAGTTTATATAAACCTCCTTTAGGTTAGGTAATTGCTATTGTTTTTTTTTTATATGAGATAGTAATAATTTGTGAAAATGGAGAAGTTAAATAAATAAATAGCGTAAAAGTTTCATAGTTCATACATTCGAGATTATTATCATGAGATATAATGATGATGATAGATATACGCAATTTATGCATTGATCTCTCTCGTTTTTCCCCGTAACATTAATGTGTCGATTGCATTACAACTTCGTTGCGATGGAATTGAATAATCAAACCACTCGTATTAAAAATGGGATAAGATAATATTCATGGATACTTTCTCTTCCTTTCCTTTGACTGTCTTTCTTTACTCCACGAACCTACTTTATACTCTCTCCGTTTGACTCAGGCTCGTGTTTAGTGCTTGTTTGTTTTGTTGACCGTATATCGTTGCCTAGACTGAACCATCGTGGATGTTAATTTTTTTTAATTCTACCACTACTGCTGCTACTTCATATTATTATTAGTAATATTAGTAGTAGTGATAAAACTTTCTTGATAACCTGTAGGTGTACTTGAGGTCTTTCCTTATATTTATTTTTTTATGATTGTGACATCTGGACGGGCCAAAAAATATATTTAAAAAATCTTGTATCATTGCTTGTTTAGTTTGACGGTAATATAGTTCGAAATATATTGTAGACATTTTTTTTTTTAAATGGACATCATCTAGTGGATAAGGGAGTAGGGCATATGCCTCTATCGTGTGGTAACCATTGTCAGTCAGTTCAGAATGCCCAGTGACTTTGCTTCTAGAAATATGTGGTGTGAATGAGTGAGATTATGCTTTAATAGTCATTCAAATGGAAACTCGAAAATTTATACCCATTTATCATGGTTATTCTGTTACAAAACTAAAGAATACACATATGATAATAAATCATTTCAGCCTTAAAGACCCATACACTTACACTTCATTAACTTTAAATAGAATTTACATATGTACGCACAATTATAAGTAGACAGCGAATATGCAGATAACTGAGTACAGTGTAAACATATCCTTGATGATAATAATAATAATAATAATAATAAGTAAAATGTAAACATTCTTGAAAATAATAAGCACAATGTCAATATATTCCTGATAATAATAATAATAACGAAAATAAAATTTATAATGACTAATAATAAGAATACTAATACTAAAGTAGAAAATCAGTAATAATTTTCACATTAAAATACCTGAAATATATATGAGGTACTTAAGGCATACAAATGTATGAGTACAGTCGTGTAGTAGTAGTAGTAGTAGTACACTCGACATAGATACACTAACAAGTTAAATCAACAGCAACTACAATGAGCAATACTGGCCTCCTGCAGCCCTAGCAAATAAAATATATTGTAGTGTGGAATATTTGTGTGTGACACAGAAAGGCAAGAAAGTTGTCCTTATCGAGCCCGGGCACAATGAACACACTGTGAGGAAGAAAAAATAGAAGCTTAAGGACAAGGCGGAAATAAGAGAACGATAAAATGCTGAAAGAATACTCGGTTATGATTATTTGGAATATTAGAACAGTTTAGCACATTTATAATAGTCTTTTGATATTTGATTAAA